>PVLA01007064.1:0-111873 GCA_004027455.1 Hydrochoerus hydrochaeris | reverse complement strand
GAGATTTGCCAGCTTTCAATGGAGTTTTTAATTTCCTGGTAATCTCTTTGAATCTGCTTCATGTATTCTATATTTTCTTTATATTCTTTATTGAATGTTTCTCTCCTTTTTTTGTGTTCCTCCCTTCTTTGGTCTGTGTCTTCTTGAGAGGTGCTTAGCATTTCTTTTATTAATCTACTTATATCTTGCTTTACCTGATCTTAGCTCATCTATAAGGTCCTGAAGATATCTCTTAATGTCCCTTGAAGCCATGTCTGATGGTCGCCCTCCTCCTGTAGGGGAGGGTGTCTTATGCCCAGTACTCACTGTGTGGTTCCTCGCAGGCTCTGCTCTCTATTGGGCTCGCCTACCTCAGTCTTCAGCGCAATGGGCCAGTCACAGCAGCATGATTTTGCATGCTCCAGGGGGTCACAGCTGCACGAGTCCCCAGTTTGAGCTGCTCCAGCTGGTCGTGGCTTCGGCTGGTCATGGCCCCGCCAGGCGGCAGCTTCGGTGGGTCGCAGCTTCAGTGGGTGGCGGCTGCATGAGTCACAAGTTCAGGCTGCTGCAGTGGGTCACGGCTCTGTGAGTTGCAAGTTCGGGTTGCGCTGGCCAGTCCCTGGCAGTGGCACGAATTCAGGCTGCTGGAGAGTGCTGTGGCCGCAAATCTCAGTTTCTGCAGTTGTAGCCCTGGACTGTGTGTTTGACCAGCTCTTTTGCCTTTCGTTTCTTCCTGGGTTGAGAGGATCCATATCCTTCTGTCCAGACCTCAACATGGTACCCTATTCTGGCATGAGTTGTCTCTCTCAGAGACGCTGAGTATCTTGCTGCTTATCAATCTGCCATCTTGAACCCTCTCCTGAATTATTTTTTTCATACTGGATTTTTATTTTCAGTTGCTGGAGCTAAGTTTTGTCTAGATGTTTATCTATACAGTTTTATGTAGATATACAAAAATTTTATACTTTTCTGTGTTGATGTATTCCATTTGGATTGTATCCTTATGTAATTTTCATGTAAATGATCTCCCAAAAGCCCAAGTATTAATATTCAATAAATATTTATTGAATGCCTGCCCTGTCAGAAAATGGGAAAAATGAAGAACTTTCCTTGTTAGAAGAGTTAAATGCTTGGTTACTCCCTGGCTTAATGCTGTTAGAAGATGATAGAAACTATAAAAGGTGGGCATAGTAGGGGATCTTTAAGTTATTGGGGATATGACCTTGAAGGTGACTAGATTCCCGACCCCTTCTTTTTTCTTCCAATGCTTGAAGTGAGCAGTCTGCTTCACCATGTACTCCCCTGTGAAGTGCTGCCACATACCAGAAGCACAAGGAATGGTCTGAAACTTCTGAAACTGTGAAACAAAACAAACTTTTTTTTCTTTATAAAGTGATTGTCTCTCGTATTTGTTATAGTATCAGAGAGTAGACTAACACAAGTTCTCTCTATATAACAATTTCATGATCACCAGTGTCCTTCTGTTTTTCAAATTCCATGGTCAGTTCTCAGTCTTATGTCAGCAGCTTTTGACACAGTTGACCCCTCTTCTTCTGAAATACTTTATTCCCTTATCATCCAGTACATATCGATTCTCATTCAATATGTTCATGTGGGATAATTCTCAATGGCCTGTCATCTTTCACACATCCAAACCCATACTCTTGATTTTCTTTCTGAAAATTTCTTGTGGCATAGTCTACTTCACTTTAATCAACAGTAAAATCCTTCCAGTTTCTTAGGACAAAACCTTGAAATAAATCTTAATCCATCTTTCAGGCTGCAGATTTGATGTAATCCATCAAATTTCAAGGTAGACCTTTCTTGGTTTTATCTTAAAAATATATGTGATTATTTTCTACCACTTCCATTACTACAATTTTGTAATAAGTAATCATTATTTTTCAGCTGGATTATTGCAGGCATCTTCTAATTTACTTCCCTGTTCCCATTGGCTCCTATAGTCTAGAAAAAAGAACCTCATTAAATTTCAAGTCTTTTCATTTCATACCACTATTGAAAACCCTTTAACATGTCCTATTTTCAAAGAGTAAAAAAGTCCAGTATTACTCAAGTGACTCAAAAGACTGCATGACTGGTACCCTTACCTTCTTTTATTTTTCCTTTACTCCTTCTGTGCAGCAACACTTTTCTCTCTGCTATTTCTTGAGCATGCCAGAGATGGTCCTGTCTTCGGAGTTTTCCCATGCTGTTTTTACCTCTGGATTCTTCTTTTCTAGTGCCATGGCTTGCTATTTTCCATAGCATTTATCAGTCTTTACTATTTGACATATTTTGCTTATTTATTGTAAACTCCCTGAGAGAAGGCAAATGCCTAGAATACAGCAGGAACTTAATAAACATTTTGATTAAACTAAGAATAAAGAAAAATGTATCGAGCATCTACTGTGTATGAGGTATTATTTTACTTGCTGGCACAGGTATGGGTCATATAATTTCAGGCCTCAAAGGGAGAAAGTGTAGAGGCAAAAGGACAATTTCCATATAAAGCCTATGATGGTAGGTAGTCTTGTGCCTCCAAGTCTGTTTTGATGGCTATGCTGCCTTTAGATTTTTTAGAAAAACAAACTCTAAAATTAACCTAATGGGCCAGCTCTGAGAAAACTGAATTGAGAATGGATGCCACTTCTCTCTTTGGATTTGAGAAAATCTGAGAACCTTTCTGCTTCTGTTTCCCCAGCTGTAAAATAGGATTAATAGTTCCTGCTTCATGGGAGTCTTTTGAGGATTCTTTCATTCATGTAGTAATATTTATTGAAAATGGTAAGTGCTAAGTAGTATTATGCCTAATTAATTAGGTCCTCACCTCCCTGGTGTGGGTTATGGTGTCTGGCTGGTCATTAATAAAATATGCTGGAAGCTTTGCAGATTTTTCCTTTCAGAGCTCTCCTGATGGCTGCATAAGCTGTGCACGAATTGGGCATCCAACCTTGTAGTTAAATACATACAGCTGTTTGAGTTCTACCATGCTCACATTTATTTAGTTGTCAGACAATACAAAATTGGAAGGTGCTGAAAACACCAGTTTAAAAGGGGGAAATACTACAAAGGCTCCTAGGGTGGTTAGTAATAGAGCAAGGCTATAAAACTAAGACTTAATTTGGAATTTGCCAGATAATACCAATGGGAATGCTAACACATCCTCTGAAAAATTCCTTTGGGAGTGAGGTAATGGTTAAATAATAAGCTGTATTATAACTAGGTGCCATGAATGAAATTATAGAGGAAATTATGAAAGGATGTAGGATAAGACAACAATAAAATATTTGTACTGATATGTTATATTGCAATATATTTTTCCAAGAATATATTTATAATAAAATGGCTATAATACAGATTCTCCAGTTAGCAGAGCCTATTTGCTATTATTTTATAATTAGGTGTGATCACAATGATCAGGAATGAGGCACAAAGCAGACTGAAACAGAAAAGGAGGGGAATCCAATACTAGAACACATTACCAAGCTTCTTGTTACAACATACAGTCATTACACATTATATGGGAATATGTCTTTCTGGCCTTTCTCAGGATATAGTACAGTTGTGAGGTAAGATTCAGGACTTATATTAAATAACCGTCAAATATCCACAGCTTCCTGAACCTTCTTTTTTTCCCATACTTTGCCAAGGAAATTTTGGGGTCTCAATCTCATTTATTATTTAGTCATCATTGTATCCAAGTTCCATGAGGCAATTCCAATGAATTATTAGGGCTAGTTTCAGGAATCCTTGACAAAATACTGGACTTCAATGACCATGTCAGCAAGATCTCCACTGTCTAGCCTTCTACTGCACCCTTTTCTCACAGCATACTGTCATAAAGTTGGAAAGATTGTTACAATCTCTTACCTAGTGGAAGAATTCTTCCTAGAACCCTGCTCAGTGGTGGTCATTGTGACACAATTTGCATAATTTACTGATAAGGTATTCGTCTCATAAGGAAAACCTATTCTGTTTTCCAAAGTTCATATTAGATAATTCTTTTTTAGAGCAAAAAATTTAATATATCTATAGTTTCCAGTTATCTTACTTTAGGGTTGTTTCCCAGACTCCTTGTTTGGCCAACTGATTTTCTCCATTAATACATACATCCTGTATATTCTCATATGAACCAATAATTCCAACTCTTGATTCCCAATTTCTAATCTCTAACTCCAAATATTCAGAGTGTTCTCTATTTTTCCTTGTTTTCTGAACGTTTTTAGTTGGAAAGCTGCCTCAAATTGAAGATGTCCCCAATAAAGCACAAATCTTTTAGATCCTAGCCAGTTTCTCCTGTTGCTTTACTATCTTGGTGAAAGCTACCAAGCAATTATCTACTACTATGGTTTGAATATGTCCCCTCCAAAAATTCAGGTCTAAACATGATCCTCATGTGGTGGTATTAAAAGACAGAGGCTTCAGGGAACTGATTAAGTCATTAGAACTCTGTCCACATGAACTCTATCCCTTACTGAAGGGCTAGAGAGACCTAATTTAGGCCCCTTTCTGCTTTCCTGCCCTTTCTCTGCATGAAGACACAGTGTTACCCTTTCTGCCATGTAAGGATGCAGCAAGAAGGCCCTAATGAAACCAAAAACCAATTTTTATTGCTTAGAAATTACTCAATCTATGGTATTTTGTTCCAGCAGCAGCAGATACAAACAAAGATATTTAACCAAGCCAAAAATTTAGGAACAAAACCTAGATAACTTTCTTTCCTCACCAGAATGCTTCCTATGTGAACTTCTAATGGATTCTAAATCCTAAAAAAATCTTTCTACTTGATCAGGTTTGTGGTCATACTTCATGGATTTTTTTTTTCAGTAAATTACTTACACTTTAAAATCCTGGTTGGTAAGAGTCAGTATCCATCATATTAGTATCTCTTCTCATCCTTCCTCTCTTGTTATGACTTATATTGCTTTATACTTCTTTGAGCTAACTCAGTCCTCTCCTCCATATCTTCTAAACTCCCCTTTTACTTAGTCCCTTTGGGACTGAGTTTGTTCATAAAGAACAAACATATCATTAGTCTCTTCCTGAAGTACTTAGATTCCCTTTACCATATCTAAGGTCAGTTTTTTAGTAAAAATACACCTTTCCTGCAGTTCTTATCATTTACCTACTTCAGGGTAAAAAGGATCTCCCATATTCTTGGTTCTTAGCACTGAACTTTGCATAGTTGACTTCGGTAAATATTTTGAATGCAAGGACTCCTTTACTCCATTGTTGCTGCCCTAATTCAGGTGATCATTAGCTGTAACTTACTTTACTATAAGTCAGTCCTCATTATCTGCAGACTGCAAATTTGTCTAATTGCTACAAGTTATTTGTATTCCCTAAAATCATTATTCTCAGCACTTTCACAGTCATTCCTAGACATGAGCAGAAAGATGAAAAGTGTGACTTGCCCAGTGAATCCATTTTCAATGGAGGTTGAGCAAGGCAATATTCTACTTTCTTGTTTCTGCTGTCTTATTGTACATAGCTGTCAGTTCTGAGATTTTGGTGCCATCTTTTCATTGTTGTGTTTGTTTGTTTTTATAATCCCACTGTTTTAAATATCCCTCATACATAGTGTCAAAGTTCTCTTTAGGGTTCCTAAATGCAAGAAGGTTATGGTGTGCCTTACTGAGAAAATACGTGTGTTGGCTATGTTTTGTTCAGGCATGAGTTACAGTATTGTTCGCTATGATTTCAACATCAATGACTAAACAATATGGTATACACAGGAAAAGAAAGAGAGAATTTGCCAATTTATATGTGAGACATTCCAGACAGTGCAAAAGTGCAGGATGATGCTATGAAAAAGAAAAAAGTTGCTAAACTGTGGATTCATGAGGTGATGACCAATTTCAAAAAGCATAACAAACAGCACTATTATGATGCTGAAATTTGTGGCCAGATTACCCAGGGTCAGAAAAATGCTGAACTCTTTTAAGCCTATGTCTTATTATAAAGAAATATTACATTTCATTATTTATAAGCTATATGTGTTTTTACACACAATGTCTTTTAAACATAAACAGACATAAAGCAAGAGTATATACTGCTCAGTTGATAACAATGTAACCAGAAGTTGCTCACAGAAACCTAATCCTATTCTTCTGGAAACTGTTCAGTGCTCATAGTGACTTTAGAGAGTGTAACTAATGCAACTATTGCAAAGAGTGAAACTTGGTTGTGCTCCTACCCTGTCCTAATGTATCCAGACTAGGACTACTGTTGCCTGAGGGATCATTCTAAAACTAAGGTCTAATCATATCACTGTGGTCAATGTTTCAAAGGTCTGCATAACATTCATCTCAGGTTTCTTGGTTTAGAAAATAGAACTCAGGCCCCATTTCCTAAGGTCATTCTCACATACATTACTTGCTCCAGTTATTGGAACTACTGTGCTTGTATTGTCATGGGTTCTTTTTATGCTCTTTCAACTTTGCTGTACATTCACACATCCTACTCTCTCTGGAATGTCCTCTCTTCTCCCTGTCCTTCAGCTGGTTCATGGCTATTCATCATCGTAATCTTATCTCAGAAATACTTTTCTCTGGGGACCTTCCTGACCCACAGTCTGAACTAAATGGCATTCCTCTGGGCTCCTGGAATACCTTTAAAATAGCATGTACTCAGATGCTTGATTTTGCACATGTCTCTCTCTTAGGAGACTAAAAAGTCTTTTAGAAGAGGAATCATGTCTGTGTGATTTTTTTCCTAGTACCAAGGACAGTACCTGGCATATTTAGCACATAAGAAAAGCTAAATATATATTTATTCAATACATTCAGAATGAATAGTCAGTTTAATGAAATCTGTTCTCTTCAAATATTTGAGAAATTTTCCAAGTATACATTCTAAGTTCAAACAGAACTTAGGTCTCAATAGACCTTTTTCAGTGACCTGTCACACTTTGGTCACATACTAGTTATTCAAAAGTGAATTTTAAACTGTGGTATGTCTAGAACACATGAAATAAATATTGAGGTTGTAAACAATAATTGTCTTTCAGTTGCTTTGATTAGTACACAACAAATAGAAATGAATATTAATGCAGTCTTTAAAAAAGATTTCTTTTTTCCATCTCTCTTTCCCACCATAAGTTACTCTGTTTAATCCTATTGAGTAGGTATTAAATTCTTTATGCCTTTTTCAAATATACTGCTGGGGAACTAAATATTCTCAATTCATACTGAGAAAAGTCATAATTGTTTGTTCCAAATATTGGATTGAACATTTAATTCCTATTTAATATTATACAGCCAGTTTTTTCCTACTGCTATATGCTAAGCATATGTTGGTTATAAAATCTTTCATTTAAAGCATTTTCTGTTTTTCTTGAATTCATGCCATATGTTTTAATCCAAGTTGGACCCAATTCCTTTACATTGAGTTACATCCCTGACTCCTTTTTTTTTTATTTTAATTTTTAATTTTGAGACAAGGTGAGTTGCCCAAGCTGGGCTCCATCTTGTAATCATCCTGACTCAGCCTCAGAGTGGTGAGATTATAGATATGTGCCACCACATCTGGCTTCAGAATTCTTTTAGTATAATTGTTTGTTTATTTAGAAATTCTGTATCTGTTTTGTGCTGCTCAGCACAATCTTGCAGACCAGGTAATTTTTAAAGACTTATTTTCACTGTTCCTGGAGGCTGGGAGTCCAAAATTAAGGTGACAACACATGGTAGGAAGCTTTCATGCTGAGTCATCTTCAAACAAAATAAGCTGAGCAAACCAGGATTGAACTCACAGTTTTAACCCGTTTATAAGTAACACTAATCCATTCCTGAGAGCAGAGCCCTCAGCACCTGATCACCTCTCAAAGATTTTGCCTCTTAGCATTGTAGCATTGGGAATCCAATTGCCAGTACTTTAAAAAAAAAATACATTCAAACCACAGAATCCTCTAGGTCATATTTTCAGCTGGCCCAAATTACACAAATAGTTCAGAGTGGAGTGGAAGAATATAGGCTTAAAGAAGACAGACCTGATTAAAATTACATCTCTACTTCTTACTGCTTGAAAACTAGTAAATTATACCTCTCTGAGCCTCATACTCCTTATCCGTAGTTTGAAGATGTTATGTCTTTATAGGGATCTATAAGAGTTGGAGTAATAATAAATCTTACATTAATCAAAATAGCACCTGTCATAGTGTATGATATACAGAAGACTTAGAAAAATGTTTTTATAAGTGGTTAACCTGCAAGACCTGTTAAATGACCTCTTGAAGTCCGAAAAGTTACAGCATCATCCTGAACTACACTTGTAAACACATCAAACTGAATGAGTTTAGCACTCAACTTGTATGATCTTGATTTCAACTTGCCCCATGGTTAGTTTTTGCTGTTTTGCACAGTGCAGAGATCTCTTTTAGCACAAAAATTGTAGGTTAGGATAAGTTGCTGATCTGATTCCATTGATTATTGTTTAATCACAAATAGGTCAGAGAAAAAGATGCACTTTGTTTCACATTATGAGCACATGATAATGACCATAAGGATTTAGATATACCTACAGATTCTTCCAAATTAATGATAAATACACAGCCCACAGTTTTCAATTTGGCTTTAGTATGCTTTTAATTGTTTTTGCTTTTTTTTTTTGCTACTGTTAGCACTTACTGAGACTCTTACTTTTCCACCATTCAAGTTGGTGTCTTGCTTCAGTGTTGGTTTTTTGTTTCTGTCTCTGTCTCCCTCTTGCTCCTTACTTTGCTTCTCAAGCTCATTATAGATCCCATTTCCTCCATTCCACTTGTTTCTGACAGTGTTCAAAAGTCATCCTTGGTATCACTGACACCAGGTTGATTTCCAAAGATTGGTATATTTTTCTGTATAAACTGTCAAAACAGTATGATTTTAAATGAAATTCGCTAATGATTTCCCAGGGATTGATGTTGAGTGCAGCATTCTGTTATTCTGTAGTGGGCCATTTTCCACTTGTAGACAATCAGGACTGTTACATGTCTCCAACCTTCTGTCAACACAGCTCTTCTCCATACCCAGTGGCTGCTGCCGACAGTGTTCCTAAGATCACACCTGTACCTTGTCCCAGTCTCCCTGGGATAATTTTCCTGAAACTGGGAACTTGAACTTATTCAAAACAGCTAGGAGCTCTCTTTTCATCTCTTCACCTAATTTGAGCTTTATTTTCTTCTTATCCATGTTTGTTCTACTCTTTTCAGTTTGAAGATCATTTTCCTTGATACAGAAAATAGAAGCAAATTAGAAGATGAGTAGCTCTTCTTTTTATAGTGTTAGCATAATAAGATGAAAATACAACACTCGACCTGTTTTTCCTTGTTTTCTTTTCACATTGGCTTGAAAGGTTTTTGCTCCCTGGTCTTTTGCTTGTTTGCACACTTAAATATGTATTGAGGTTCACTTCTCTGAATAAATCTCTCTAGTTTTATTTTTCTGTCCTGTTTTCATCCTTATACACTGTCTTTCTCTGTTTACTTTGTTCTCTTCAAACATGAGTATAACCAAACAACCAAAGACTCTTTAAGACATTTTCTTCTACCTCTTCCTCCAGTGTCATATGTTTAGATAATTGAAATTAGCTCTCTGGGATTCAGAATCTTCCTCTCGCTATGGAAAACAGATTTATCTGTGGTAGAGTACCCATATTGAGCTTAAGCTGCCACTATAACAAATCTTGTGAGCCAGTGTGGCAGGCCTGCTATAAGTCTCTTTAATGAGGGGCTCATTAGAGGTTTGGGGTACAGAATGTGCCACTGGAGGAAATATATAGACAAGCATGCAAACTTGGCCAAATAAAAAACCTCTGATGAAGTATACTCTACTCAGGGAGGGATATGAATAGGATCTAGCTGTTGCTTGAATTCAACCATAGAAATAGTGACACAGACAGACAGACAGACAGACACACACACACACATACACACACACACACACACACCCACTGAATTGAGAGAAAGAGAGGATTTACAGAAAAACTGGCTCATACTCCTAATTCCACTAGTATAAGATCATTCAAATTTGAATCCTTTTTAAAAAATTTCTGCAAATTCCTAGAACTGGGTTATTTTCTGAGTAGTAAGCAAGAAAGACAGAGAAAATATGAAATTTTCTGCAAGCCACTTGGAGGCAAGATCCTGGAAAATATGAGTTATTATCATTACTGTGATGCCTTTAAATCCACAATGTGATGAATCTGCTCCTTTGTTTGACTTTTTTGACGGTCTTCAATGATGAAGACTCACTACAGGGTGTCAGTATAGATCAGGGACAGAGTGCTTGTCTAGCATGTGGACTGCTCTGGGTTCCTCTCCCAACAACAACAACAAAAGACTTACTACACACACACACACACACACAGCCCTGAATAAGCAAGTATAGCACCTAGTACTTGGTAAACATTTTGAATGAATAAGCAAGTATAGCACCTAGTACTTGGTAAACATTTTGAATGAAATCATTCACCTGAAGAACTGAAATATAAAATATGTTCGGTGTTTCTTTATTTAGTGTTACGAATTCTAAAATGACATAGCTATTTTTTCTTAAATTTCTTGTGATGTTCACCTGACCAAGTATTCTCCCTTGTATTCAAGATTAATTTCAGAAAGGCAGCTCCCTCTGTCACTACGTCCTGTTTCTGTGAAATGACACTGTCAGCAGGCACGCCAAGAATTTATCAGACATTCCACTTTTAGCAGGCTGATTTTCCTAGCAGCTCCCTCCAGAATTGAAGTCTCTCAGTAACATTACATTTGATTTTCTTGCCAGTTATGTCATGAAGGTTAGAGTTACATTCATAATCATGTAAATGAATATAACATTCAAATTAGAAAGCTTTTTATTTTTGTTTTCTTTTTTAATCTTGTTATATTCAAAATATTGTCTTACTGCACCAAAGGAAATTTCCAATTTTCTGTCCTGTATGCTTTGGTCATGTCTTTTACTAGGGAGGAAACTTTATATTGGAAGAAATGCAGTGTCTTCAAGGTCTTTAATTAGTTCTTCTTAATTTTCCCAAGTCTAGAACCTCATCAATTAATTTTTGTTCTTTCTCCCATTCTATTCTTTCTTCACCTGTCTAACAGACAAACAAACCATCAGAACGTAAGTCACAAGATTTTCTTCATGGAGTCTTTGTCTTCCTATTCAACTAGTAGTCTTCCTTGTTTAAAATGTACATATAGTTCATATTGAAAACTTTTCACCTATTTTATGACTGCCTTGGTTACTTTTCTCTCATTGTTGAGACAAAGTACTTGAAGGAAAGGTTTATTTAGTTTACAGATTTTGGAGGTTTCAGTCCATACTCAGCTGGCTCCAAGGTAGGGTGATGTGGCTGAGAGTCAAAGTTCATGGCAGCTGCACCATTTACCACAAGCAACCACAGCAAAAGGGAAAAAGGGAGGAGTGCAAGAAGAAGCCTCTTTCCCTCCTGTTTGTTGTATGCAGGCTACTCAGCCCTGGGTGGGTGCAGCAGCCACACCACCAATCCCAGAGCTAGACAACAAATCATTCACAAATGCTAGACTCAGCAGCCTTTGAAAGACCCCCCTCCTACCTCCATGACCACATGAGGCTTTTGGGGGGATATTTAAATATAAACCATAACAATGACACTTTAATGTCTGATGAAAATTAGCACAGGGGTAGCATTAGCTTAGTGGTAGAATACTTGCTGAGCATGTGCAAGGCCTCATTACATCCTTAGTGATAGAAAAAGGGAAGAAAAGAAAATTAGCATGAAAATATTTCCAGCCTTTTCTCTACTTTGGCTGCTGCAGAACGTATTGGTCCAGCAAGATCTGTTTCTTCTCTTACTGCTAAGAATTTTTCAGGCAAATTTATTGCAGAACTAAAAGATAAGGATTTTTTTTTTGAAGCAAAAATTTGGTTATAGACTGGATTGGAGGAGAGAAGATGTTTAGGAAATGTTTGGAAGAGAGGGAGCAGCAGTGCAGTGAGAAGAAAAGGATGAGAAACAGATTTTTTAAAAGAAGTCTTACATTTCAGTTCATAGAGCTTGAGATGCACAACATGACTAACTTTAAAAGTATATTTTTGATTGGTTGATTATACTTCCAAAGCTTCCCAATCACTGGGCTACATGGGATCATGAATTTCATAGGGTTACATTTTGTGTATTCGTCTCACTGACCTATAAGTTCTTGGAGGGCAGAATTATGCTGTTAATATGTAACAGTTCACCCCGATTGTCACAGCCAGACAGCCTGTTTCTTTATGTGCTGACTACCCAGAGTGTTGCTCAGGCAGGTGTCATTTCAATCAGCCAATTCTTGTATTTAATAAATTTGATAAAATTATCATTTTTGTATTTATTTTTATATTCTTATAACATTAATAAAAGTATTCAATTTTTGCTTATCTTGTATTTAAATAATTGGATTGGTAAGTGGTTAATTTTTGTATCCTCAGTTCTTACCCTACTAGAGGTAATTTTATAAGTATTTTCTGAACTGCAGAATACAAATGCTTCATGTAGCAAAATAGAGGAGAGTTCTCAAATTTGTATATCTTTGTTCTGTAAGCCTGAGGTATTTGGAGTCTTAATATCATCAGCTTTTAATTTAAAAAGTTTCCTTGACTAAGTTCACTTTATTGCTGCTAATTTTAGTGGAAAATAAGTTGAGGGATCATCTAGATTTAAAACTATATCTCAATAAACAGTTGCAATAGGATATTTAGGGAAAAATATATGAGAATGTCTGATCTTGGGGAAGTTAAATATCACTGTATAATGTATCTGCTACATGGCAGACCTGCTTTGTCTATCCAAAAAAGTAGTTCTGTCTGTGAATGCTCTTTCCATACAGGACCATAGAAATCCTCTGCAACAAAAGGTTTAAGATGACCTTCTCCCTCATGACTTGGATATTTCTATCAACACTAAACTTAAAGCAAAAGAAAGGAGAAATTCTGCTTGGTTTCCTATGGTGTATATTTGAAATTTTAAAAAACCGCTAGTTATAAAAATCTTTCAGAAACTTATTTTCTTATATTTTGAGCCAGTTCTGTGAGTGACCTATGAATATGCAGTTTTCAGAACTAAAGATGGCAAAATGTTCATCATAAAACTAACACCTCACCATCATCTTATTAGTGAAGGGATGGTGAACATTTGTACTGATGAGAAACATGTGCATTTGAGTTTTGGGAACTTAAATGTTTTCTCAGGTGGAGAATTTGAAATGTGAAGAACCAAATGCAAGCTTTTGTCAAATGCCACCGTCTATTGTCAGAAAAATAATCGAGACTTTTGGACTCTCACTCTAGTATTCATTCAGCCATACTCAATAGTTCAATATAATAATATCTTGATAAAACGTTTCTATTCCCCTTTTCAACATTTCTACTTTATGTAGTAAAGAAGATATTAATTACTCAAGTATTTATTGAATCATCACTATACCATATATTGAAAATTCTATAATGTGTCATGAGAAATGAAAGAAAAAAGAAAAAGTAAAAAAAGAAAAATAAATCATAATTCCTTTTAGTTAATAATTTATAAAATTAAATGTTACTGATCTTGGAAAATCTGAGGCTGTTTAGTGACTAGAATTGATAATAATTCTGCAGAAGATCATTAATTATAGTAATCATGATACAAGATCTCATTTGTGTAGCACTTCAGCATTTAGAAAGTATCTTATTGAATCCTCATTGCCCTATGAAAATTGCTATTTTTTCAATTTTGAAGGTAAGAGAAAAGAGGGCTTAGGTTGGCTTAAGGTGATGAATCTCTGAGAGACAGAGGGAAAAGGACTCATCATTTCTTATTTGTACAGTAGAACCAATATGAGGGAAGTTGTTTTAACATGAGAATTCTTGTAATAAGTTAAGCATGGAGAATACTATAGTAACTTCATATTGAAAAATTATCCAAGAAGATTTAATGTCAGCAAATACTGCAATATTAATATTGGTTAAGTCAAAGGGGGAACGTTTTGTTTTGAACAATTTAACTGTAGTGATGACATAAAGTTGTGAATATTAAAGTATTTGATTTAAGTTTCAGTGTATGTAAACACACGTGAAGCTACTGCTATATTCAAGATAATGAACATATCCATTGTCTCCAGAGTTTTTTCCTGCCTCTTCGTAGTCACTGTCTTCTGCCTCGTCACCCTATTCCCCTTTCCTCAGCCAACCACAGACCAACTCTTTGTCTCTACAGATTAGCTTTCATTTTCTGTAACTGTAGATAAATGAAACCACACACTGTGCATTTTTCCTTTTGACCTCGGGCTTTTTTCACTTTGCATAATTATTTTAAGATTCATCCATGTTATATACTACCTTTTGAACATTCGGTGTTGTTTCCAGATTTGGCTATTACAAATAAAACTGCTATAAACATTTGTATACAGTCAGTATATGGAAATGTGCTTTCATTTTTCTTGGGAAAATATCTAGAAATGATATAGCTAGTTTAACTTTTTAAGACAGTGGGCAATTGCTTTCCAAAGGAGTTGTACAATTTTACATTTCCACCAGTATTAGGAGTTACAAGTCCTTCATCTCTTCATTAATGCTTGGTGTAGTCAGTCTTTCTAATTTAAATCATTGTGATAGGTATATAAAATTATAACATTGTAAGTTTAATTTGTATTTATCTAATAATTAAATATATTAGGATTTTTTTTCTCATTTGCTATCTATCTTTCTTTGGTGACATACATCTATAAAGTTATTGTCCACATTTATTTTTGTTGTTATTTTCTTATTAATGATATATCAGTTCTTTGTACATTATGAATAAAAATCTTTTAAATTTTGCAAATATTTTCTCCCAGTGTCTATATTCTCTTCTCATTTTTGAAATATTATTTTTCTTTCAAATAGAATTTTAAAATTTTGATATAGTGTAATTTGTTATTTTGATCTTTTTTATGGATTATTTTCTATAACATATTTAACAAATACTTGCCTAATCTAGTGGCACAAATGTTTTCTTCTCTGTTTCCTTCTAGTTGTTTTATATGTTCAAATTGTATATTTGGGTCTATGATCTACTGTGAGTGAATTTTTGTAATGTGATGTAGAAACTCAAATTACATCAGGTAAATTTTTTGATGCAACGGGAATGGTGTGTCAAGAAGTATTATGGAGACTGTTTCGCTGAAATAATTTTCAATACAGTTGGAAACAGCATTAAGAAACTAATAAGAAACAGCTCCAGGGACAAACAGTGTCCATTTGTCTGATTTTTCTGAAATAATTTTGATGATATCAAGGCAGTTGAAATTACTAAAATTTATGTTGATTATTTTAAGGATGCTTGATGATATTTTTATGCATATTTCAACCTTTGTTCATTTTATCCCCTTGGAAATACAAGAAATACAAATATTTTCCAAAACCATGGAAAAATTTCATATTTCTTCTTCAAGTAGTGTTTTCCTTCTTTTTTAAAGTCATCTTTGTCTTCATTGTCTTCATTTTTATGACAGTCTGTTGTCTGGGGAATGATGTTTTAGTTTCCAATGGATTTGTTCACTCCTTATTTAAGGAGAATATTCTGAGTACTAGCCTTTATGTTGGGTTTTAGCTGAGAGATAGTATCTTCTCAAAAATGAAAGCTTACTGTCACATACATTGTTCCATAAAGATTTTTTTCTTTGTAGTTTAATCTTTATAATTAAATGTCTAACTAGGTGAAAGATAGAGTACCAGAATTCTATTTGGAATAATGACTAATGCCACTTTATTCAAAATTGGGGCCATGACCCCTAGAAAATCCTAGAGAGGTTTATGGGAAATACAGAGATTTCATAAAGTATCTCAGAAAATCAGGTTTTGTAGAATATTTAGTTAACTTACAAGTAGCCATTAGGGATGTATGGCCTTGGGAAAGAAGTGGTCTCTCCCATGTCTGGTTCTTTCTTTGATCTTTGTTATTCTCTGTTTTGAACATACCTTAAGATGCAGGCACAGATCTTGGAACCGAACCATTCAGCCTTATCATGACTAATGTTGTGCACTATTGAATGCATTGTTTGTGTTGTATAAGAAAGATGGTATGGAATGAAATATGTATTAGAAATGATAGAGGAAAAGTTTTAGAGTTAGATTTTATGTATAAAAATTATTGTTGTACATGTGGGAACAGAAAATTTGTATAAAGTAATAATTTGGTTAAGTACTTAACTTTCCAAATGAAACTGAAGTGAATTTTGGTAAAGATCTCTTACAGCCTGGATGTTGAATGTTTCCCAAAGGTCCATGTGTTAAAGGCTGGGTCCTATGGTGATACTGTTAGGAGCTGATTGAATATTTATCTTTTAAGAGGTGGAACCTAGTGGGAGGTCATTGGGTCACTGGGGCTTGTCCTTGAAGGAGATTGTGGGACCTCAGTTTCTTCCTTTTTATTTATCTTCCTAAATTATGAGGAAAGTAGGCTGCTTTGCCATATGTTCCTTCCATAACATTTTTCTTTTTCAGGAGCCCAAAGCACTTATAGACTAGAGCCTGAAAACTGTGAACCAAAACAAGCCTTTCCTCTTCATAAGTTAACTGCCTCAGGTTTTTCGTTAAATGATGTAAAACTGACCTATACAAGGTCTTATTGGTAAGCACGAAGCTTCTCTGTCCAGTATCTTTTTTTCTCACTCCAGGGATAGTACAAAGACAAAACAACAACAACAACAAACACAACAAAAAACACACCTTAGCTGTTATATTTTATACCTTTCATCAGAGGTATAATCAGAGATACTTTTAGTAGAGACTACTATATGGTACCCAGTGTCTATTCTCTTTCTTAGTAACAAAACACAAGCTTTTGAGAAGGATATTGTATTCAGATAGATTATATTTCTTGGCTTTTTTGTAGCTAAGTGCAGCCATGTGGTTAAATTTTGGCCAACATGATATAAGCAGAAATGTTTTGTGGGATTTCTAAGCCAGAACTTTTTTTTTTTTAATTTTAAAGGTAGTAGAAATACAACAGAACAAAGCCAATTGAGACAGTGCAGTGAATTTGGTACAGAAATTCACAGCAGGTTACCGGGATAACAGTAATATGTACCATAGTATATCTCGTTATCTTCACAATAGTTGTCTAGTCAATTAGGTATAGTAAAATCAAACCAAAGACAGAGAATTATAAAATCAATTGAAAGAGAATATTGAATAGAGTAAAGAGATTAATCATAATGAAACAAAACTGAAAACAATACTTGATTTCAAAGAGAAGATAGAGGAGACCACACCCCTATTTGCTATATTGCATACAATCATCCTGCCAGAGATGCTCAGACCTCTGTCCCCAGTTAATAACGGGGGATGAGGGAGTTGGGGGGGGGGGTTTGGGGATGTTTGATTCCAAGCCTGTGTACTGGTAGGCTCACAGGAGACACTAGTGGGTCTTCTCCTGGCTGACGCCAGAGGAAGGCACTTACCAAGAAGGCGGGCGAATTGCTTCTTTGTGCAGCCTCCTCGGTTTCACCATGGCTGTGGGTGGGTCTCTGGGGCCACTCTCTGGTTCTCCTCTTGGCTCACTCTGGAGGAAGGTGCTTAGGAAGAGGGCGTAAGCCAGCACTCTCATCTACATTTCTAATTTTTTTATATGAAAAAGCAATAGATTAATTTGTTTAAATGACTACTGTTTGAGGTTTTCTGTTTTGTGTAGCTGAACTTAATCCTAATTGATGCAATGTGACATTATGATTATAAGCAAATTCTAAGATGAGATGGTAAAAGGGCAGCATCAGCATCTTGGCATTTGCTTACAAACCCCTGACAGCTGTCTTCAATCTGAAGCTTTTCTCTAATCTCAAGTTGAGCGTCTCAGACCTTGCCTAGAGTCAACTGGGAGGAAGTACTGCTCTAGGAAGAGTTTATACAACACTTTATTATAGAAACAAAGTTTATTATGTATTTTAAATCAAATTAATGGATGGTCATTATGGAAAAAGTGAGAAACTCAAAAATAAATATAGGAAGAAATAGAAATGGAGAAAACAACTCATGTTTCAATTATCTGAAGATAACTGTAGTTAATATTTTGATATGTTTACTGGGGGATCTTTTACTGAATTCCAGTAACATAAATGAGTATAATTATACACAAATATATTGAATATATGATTTTATACTATGCTTTTTCTCTTAAGATGGGATAAGAATTTTAATGGTTCTGTTATATTTTATTGATTGGTAAGGTACTATATACTTAATCATTCACACTGTTTGGTATTTTGGTTTTTATCTGACAATGTGATGCATTTACAGGAAGGGTTGTGTATATAGTCATGTGGAAGTTGTGACTCACATCACTGGGTTCCAGAACTGTGTACATTTAGAAAGGTAATGTCTTAAAATGTAAAATTTAATTGGAAAGATATTCCATTGTTTGTTCATATCTTTAAAAGTAGTAATTTTTTAAAGTAATGTTCAAATTTTAGTGTGCATAGGCTTGTTATAGTACTGGCTGCCCCTCCCCCAAGATTCTGATTTAGTAGATTTGTTGTGGGGCCTGAGAATGTTCATTTCCAACAATGCCCATTCAATGCCAATACTTTGAGAATTCTAGAAGACTTTTGAAATGATCACTTTATATCCTTTGTCATATTTTCTTATCTTTCTTCTACCCACTTCTCAAACTAAATATTTCAGACTTCCTTTTGTTCATGCATCTCCCCACCCCACAATTTTCAAGCAATTTCCAAATCTTTCCTATTTTAGTAAATCTCATGGGTTTACTCTCTGCTAGTCTTTTTCTGTCTCCTTCTCCACTTTACTGCTAACCTCTACCCATGAACTCCTCTTCCTGTGGTCAGATTCTGAATAGTATCAGTAGACTGACCAAAATACAATCATATCAGAGGTTGAGGTCAATGATTGAGTTGCAAATGACAGAAATCTCATTACAGTGAGTGGGGACCTAACAACCCTTCAATATTAAGAAATTTCTTCCCATTGGAAATACTGAAGATTATTAGAATAGAGAGCTAGAAGCAGAATTTCTGAGTCAAGAGATGAGAGCTGCTCAAACCTTGATTATGTTGAGAGGTTAGGAGCACAGATGTTAACGCCTGGCACAAGTTCAAATCCTACTTCTGCCACCTGCTCATTATGTGACTTTAGGAAAATCAGTCAACCTGGGTCTGTTTTTTCATATATAAAGTATAAAAACAATTTCAACAAAGTAACAGGGTGATTTTGAGTATTATTGTAACAATGAAAGTAGAGTGTAGAAAATCATCTTGCACTTGGTGAGAGGTCTATTGATGGTATTGTTGTGTTGTTGTTCTGTAATTACTTCTGGAAGGTAATTGCAGATTCCCCCTCCCATCAGTAATATAGCAGAGTGGTAACTGAGTAGTTCTCAGTGTCTAACTATAATACACAGTCTGTGTGTCTAGGTTGGGAGTGAAAATAAGAGGTTTTCTCTAATTAACTAAGAATATCTGTTCATTAGAACACAATAGATACAATGGGACTAATGATTCATAATGTAAGAAATTTACTAAGGTTAATTTATGCTTCTGACTTTGAATTGGTAGAAAATGAAACCAAATTAGATGGATAATTTCCTAAGTTAAAATATTTTAAAACTATTTTTTTGCAGTCTTCCAGCTGTAAAATTCTTCATAGACTTTTCCAGCAATAGCTAGATATTGATATAGACAGATTATCAGATATGAGTAACACATGCCATGTTTTCGATTTTTCTCAACTAAATCCCTCAAATTCTGTTGATATTATCATTCTTTCCTTGTAGCTTTTGCTATTAAATTAGGCATTAAACACTGAAGTTATTTAAACTGAGTTTTATTTTCAAATTTTATTTTTAAATTAAAAAATTTTATTTTATTTTTATTTATAAATTCAAATTCAGTTGTGCTTGTTTGATATCACAAAATATGTCGAGTTTCCAATGCCTCAGTTTATGTTTATCAAGTATGTACATATTAAGAACTATTTCATGGCTTAATACACGTAAGTCTTGTTATCTATGAAAATAAACTTTCTAACACTTGGTGAAATGCACCATAAAGTGGAAAACATATTTGATCTTCTACTTATTATTGGTGAAATCAGTGTAAAGCATATTTGATCTGCTTATTGTTGGTGAAATCAGAACAGCTTCAAAATCACAAACAGTAATTCTTGAAGGAATGGCTAATGAGGTTTCTATTGCATTCAAGAGAAACATGAAGCAAATCTTGTGTGAGCTGAGTTGATTTTTGTCTTACCACACAAAAAGGCAGTTGGATAAAGAAGATGACCTTTGTTAAAAGGAAAAAATCTTCAATACCTGATGTTCACTGCCGGTGGGTGTTCTGGTGATGGCTCTTAAAAGAAGTAGGAATCCTATTGTCATATCTTCTGGCTTTAATGATGAAATTTACTTTCAACTTTGTGTTTAGTCTCAGGCTATAAAAGTTCAGTACCTCCCCAGCACTTGATTCTGGGTCATTTCTTTGGGACCCTCACCCTACTCTGAGACAAAATAAGTGGCTACAGATAAAAAAGCTCCAAGCTTCAGCACTGAGTGCTGAAACTGGTGAAAGAGCAAGGCTGTTAATAGCAACCAAATTGATTTTGAACTTCAGGAGATTTGCCTTTCCCTGACTCTCAAGGCTTGGCTCTGATTTAGATTAAAGCTCTTTCTATTTAAATAGACAGACACTATACGGTAGAATAGGAAGGGAGACAGATATGAATTATGAATTATGAAAGCACAAATATGTATGCAAAAGCAATCAGGGGTTTTGAGGCAAGAGTGTAATTTATGAACCATCCCTAGATATTAAGTATATGCTATTTCTGAGAATTTTAGCAAGAGATTAGATTAGGTTGACCCAGCTTATTAGTCACTGAAAGTAAATAATACCCTTAGTCTGATAAAACATCCATGACGCTAGATGACTATATTTCGGAAAGAAGAATGGACTGTTTAGCTTGCAAAATTGGGCACACTAAGAACATAAATGTTTTGGGATACTTAAGATATACAACTACAATTTCTTGTATAAGACTTTTAGGATGTTAGTCATGGCTTAATCAGGTAACACTGGTGTACCCAGTCGTCACACTTCTGCCTCAGGATGGCTTTTTTTTTTCTTTTGAAAAATTGTGCAATAATATAACAACAACTCACCCAGTTATTTTGTAAGTATTTCCAGTATGTGTTGGCTCATTCATTTATTTAATGAATAATATTCCCTGCATTAAAATATTGCTTTATTAAGAGGTTAGAGTTAGGTTGAATTAGCATATCGTTAGTAAAAGCAAATGATTCCATACCAACAGCTGATGTTACAAATGTAAAGGTAAAATCCCTCCTTTTGATAAATTTCTAGTTTGTAAATATATGGTCAGTTTTTCTAACTGATCCACCTTAGAGGTTCCCCAAAATATCAGCAATGGTTTTATGTTAATATCCTAGTCATATAGTTTAGGAATTGACATTTAGGTTGGACTCTGTAGCAGAGTTATGTTTCACCTAGGGGTTACTCTCACTTTGAAGACAATCTAACTTACAAGAAACAGGTCCCTCCTTACCCTTCTGTGTTAGTCAATTTTGGTATAAAATACCTAATATAGTAATTTAAAGAAGAAGTTTATCTTGGCTCATAGTTTTAAAGATTTCAATCCAGGCTGGCACCAAAGCAAAAATAACATGGTAGGAAGGCATGGTAAGCAAAGTTGCTTATGATGGTATCTGAAAAACAGAGCACAAGAGTGCTAGTGAGAGATATACCTTCCAAGGGCATATCTCCAGTGACCTGCCTTCTTCAACTGGGCTATAACTCCTAATAGTACATTCCCCTATGAACATCAGTGGGAGTACTATGTCCTTGTGATCCAGTCATCTCTCCAGGGGCATTAACCTAATCAAATTGATGATTAAAATTAACTGGCATAAGTTGGACATAGTGTCACAGGCTTATAATTTCAGCACACTGGAAAGATAGATAAGAGTATCTTGAGGTGATAAGAGTATCTCGAGATCAAACTCAATCTGGGTAAATTAGCTGTTTACCAAGATTGTGTTTCAAAATTTTTTTTTTAAATTACAAAAAATGAATTGGCACATTGCCCATTTCTGCCCTCAACCATAATGCTTCTCCTTTTGACAGGTAGAAAGTTTAGATACTTGTACTGTAAGAATTTACTTGTAAGAATTTAGAAAGTAAAGATGGCTGGCCTCTCTTTGGGGGAATAATTGGAACTCTGTTCTCAATAAGTCCTCATTTTCTCCTCTCACACTTTTTTTTAACCTTGGAAAATGAGCTATATATAATAGAAGTCACACCCATTCTATCTCAAATGATAGAGACAATTTAAAAATTTATTGGGTAAAGACAGATAAAAGTTCACTAAAATCCTAGCATTGTCATTTGTGTAGGGGAAAAACACTTTTGAGGCAAGCAGTGCACTATATCTTAACTGTAAAGATAATGATAATTGGATATTAAGGACATAACATCTCGTTTGAAACAGAAAATCACATTAGGCATTGTTTTCACTCTTATTCCAAAAGTTGGTGATGTTAATAAGACTCCAAATGTTTTAAGAGTTGTATGAATAAGCCACAATTTGGAAATTCTTTGTATTTAGTTAAACTTCAGCATGAGCATAACTTTTCTAGTACAGGTTGGAACATAAGCAGTTGGTAAAACATGACAGTGAGAAGACTTCATCAGATTTTTGATGTTGGCAACAAATATATTAAGTTCAAATAAGTGATTGAAATACATGCATATTGCAAGAATTGAAATACACAGATGTATTTGGACTAAAAATGAAAGAATATCATCACTGCTATTCCAAGTCACCTCCTTCTCTCTCTACCCCCATTTCTCATTTCTTTTTCTGAAAACTTGGTGCAACTAACATTGTATGACACATCTTTTTCATGGAATGTGTACACATGTAAGTAAAAGTTGCTTCTCATGTAAGCAAAGAGTACTTCTCTCATAAATGAGATTATATCATTCTGCAATTTGATTTTTTCAATTATTGGTTGATACAGAAGATTGCTAAGTATCAGAATATCTTTATTCTTTCTAACTGATAAATTGTAGTTCAATATCACAAATGTACAATAAGCTATTTAATCATTCTTTTTTATACGAACACTTGTATGGTTTCTTATTTTTCACTATTACAGCCTATAATTAATAACTTCACCCATCCATATGTTAGTATATATATATGGGGTTTTTTTGATTTTTTTTTTTTTTGCAGTACCAGGTATCAAACTCACAACCTTATGCTTGCCAGGCAGGCGCTTATGCCACTGAGCTAAATCCCCGGCCCCATAAGTATGTATTTTTGTGAGATAATTTTTTTTTATTTAAAGAGAAAAAAACAGAAAAAGGATAGAAATATTACAGAACTTCAAGAAAATAAGATAAACAGTAAGAAATCACTACTTGATAAATTACATACTGTTCTTTTAGAAATAGTTATTCAAGTTACAAAATTAAAGCACACAAAGTAGACACTAAAGCAGTGAGAGTACAAACAGATCTGTTCAAAAATCCAACAATAACCTAGAAATATGGTCATCAATCCCACACACCTAAACATGCATGCAGCTATATCTTTTATAGTGCTTCCTATTTCTTCTTTTTTTACAATAGCAATTATACATTTTTTAAAATTTTATTTAAAGAGAAGAAAAAAAAGCAAAACAGAAAAAAGGGTGGCAACAATACAGAATTCTAAAAGAAAGAAAGAAAAAAAAGGAAAATGAGAAAAAGACCCACTAAGAAATCAGTAGTTTATAAATTACATACTGTCATCCTGGACATAGTTGTTCAAGTTACAAAGTTAAAGGGTACATAATAAACATTCAAACAGCCAGACTACAAACAGTTCTGCTCAAAGATCCAACAAAGATTCAGCAATATGGTCATCTATTTTACACATTCAAAAATACATGGAGTTATATCCATTAGAGCACTTTCTTTTCCTCTTTTTTACAATAGCAATTACACATTTTGGTTTTATTATACTTATCATTCTTATTTACTTTTTACACTAGAGACACAATATGATATTTATAAATATGATTCTTATTTATTTCACTAATGAGGATAGTCTCAAGTTGTCTCCATTTACCTATGAAGGCCTCAAGATCATCCTTTTTTATAGCTGAGTAATATTCCATTGTCTAAAAATGCCACATCTTTTTCATCCACTCTGCAGTTGATGGCATCTTGGTTGTTTCCAGGATTTAACTATCACAAATTGTGCAGCTATGAATATGGGTGCACATATGTCACTGTGATATGAGCTTTTCAGTTCTTCAGGGAAAATACCAGGAGTGGGATAGCTGGATTGAATGGGGCTTCCAATCCTAGTCTTCTGAGAATTCTCCATATGGATTTCCATAATGGTTGCACCAGTCTACATTCCCACCAACAGTGGAGCAGTGTTTCTTTTCCCCCACAGCCTTGCCAACATTTGTTATCAGTTGATTTCTTGATGGCAGTTATTCTTTCTGGAGAGAGGTGGAATCTCAATGTTTTAATTTGCATTTCTCGAATGACCAGTGATGGTGATCATTTCTTCATGTATTTATGTGCCATTTGTGTATCTTTCTCTGAGAACTGTGTGTTCATCTCAGATGCCCATTTTTGGAGAGGGTCTTTGAATTTGGGGGGCTTGAGGTTTTTCAGTTCTTTATCTGTTCTGGACACAAGTCCTTTGTCCAAGGGGTTGCTGGCTAAAATTCTTTCCCACTCTGTTGGTTTTCTTTTCACTCTGTTGGTGATTTTCTTTGAAGTGCAGAAACTTTTCAATAATATGAGATCACATTTGTTGATTCTTTGAAGTGTTTCTCATGCAGTTTGCATTTTGTTCATGAATTCTCTGCCTACCCCTATGTCTCCAAGACTTCTTCCTACCTTGTCTTCCAGTAAATTTAGTGTTTCTGTTGTAATATTTAGGTCTTTGATCCATTTAGACTTTAGTTTTGTGCATGGTGTTATGCATGGATCTAGTTTCAGTCTTCGGCATGTGGAGAGCCAGTTTTTCCAACACCATGTATTAAAGAAGCTGTCCTTCTTCTAGTGGACATATTTAGCCCCTTTGTCAAATATCAGGTGGCTGAGCGTCTTTGTAGTTGTGCTTGCATCTTTTAATCTGTTCCATTGATCCTCAGGTCTATTTCTTTGCCAGTACCAAGCTGATTTTATCATTGTGGCTTTATAGTACTGTTTCAAGTCAGGAGTTGAGATACCTCCTGCCTTGCTTTTGTCGCCTAGAATTGCCTTTGCTATTCTAGGTTTCTTCTGTTTCCAAATGAATTTTAGTAGTGTTTTCTCTAGATCTGTGAGGTATGTCAATGGTATTTTGATTGGGATTGCATTAAATTTATATAACAGTTTTGGGTGTATGGCCATTTTCACAATGTTGGGTCTTCCTAACCAAGAGCAAGGAATGTCCTTCCATTTTCTAATATCCTCTTCAGTCTCCTTTTTCAGCATAGTATAGTTTCCAACATATAGGTCTTTTACATTTTTAGTTAAGTTGATTCCTAAGTATTTCACTTTTTTACATGTTATTGTAAAGGGCGATATTTCCATAATTTCTCTCTCGGTGGGTTTTTTATGTACAGGAATGCTATTGATTTTTGAGCATTGACTTTATATACAGCTACACTGCTGAACTTGTTTATTATCTCTAGTAGTCTTTTAATGGAGATTTTTGGGTCTTTTATATAGAGTATCATGTCATATGCAAATAGTGATAATTTAACTTCTTCCTTTCCTATCTTTACTCCTTTTATTTCTCTCTCTTGTCTGATTGCCCTGGCTAGTGTTTCCAGAACTATATTGAAAAGCAGTGGTGATCGTGGACATCCTTGTCTTGTTCTTGATTTTAAAGTGAAAGCTTTCAGTTTTTGTCCATTTAGTATAATGTTGGCTGTTGGTTTGTCATAGAAGGCCTTTATAAGGTTGAGGTAGACATGTATATTCTGAGTTTCTGAAGGGTTTTTATCATGAACATGTGTTGGGCTTTGTCAAAAGGTTTTGCTGCATCTATTGAGATGACCATGTGGTTTTTGTTTTTGGCTCTTGTTGATGTGATATATTACATTTATTGATTTGTGTATGTTAAATCATCCCTGCATTCCTGGAATGAACCCCACTTGGTCATGATGTATAATCTTCTTGATGATTTGCTGCATTCTATTTGCTAGTATTTTGTTGGAATCTTTGCATCAATGTTCATTAGTGAGATTAGCCTATAGTTCTCTTTTTTGGTATGTTTCTAGAAATCTGTCCATTTCCTCTGTGTTTTCCACTCTGTGTGAGTAGAGATTTTCAAAGTAGGTATTCATGATCTTTTGAATTTCCATGGGATCTGTAGTAATTTCTCTCTTTTCGGTTCTTATTGCATGAATTTAGGTTTTTTCTTTCTTTCTCTTGATAAGGTTAGCTAGGGGTTTGTCAATGTTGTTTATTCTCTCAAAAAACAAACTTTTTGATTCATTAATTCTTTCTATTTTTTTTGGTTCCAATTGCATTGATTTCTGCTCTAATCTTTACAATTTCCTCTCTTCTATGACCTTTGGGTTTAGCTTGCTCTTCTTTTTCTAGAAGCTTGAGATGGAGCATTAGGTTGTTTATTTGTGCGCATTCTGTTTTCTTGATATGACAGCTTATTGCTATATATTTCCCTCTTAAGACCACTTTCATTGCATTCCACAGATTACAGTATGTTGTTTCTATATTTTCATTGAATTATAGGTATTGCTTTATTTCTTCTTTAATTTCATCTATAGCCCACAGGTTGTTCAAAAGGCTGTTATTTGATTTCCATGTATTTATGCAGGTTTTGCAATTTCTTTTGCCATTAATTTCCAATTTCAGTGTACCATGGTCACATATTATGCATGTTATGATTTCAACAACTTTGCATTTACTTAAGAATGTTTTATGGGATAATATATGGTCTATTTTGGAGAATGTCCCATGTGCAGCTGAGAAGAATGTGTATTCTGATGTGGTTGGGTGGAACACTCTGTAAACATCTACTAAGTCCAATTGCTCACAGGTATGATCAGTTCTATTATATCTTTTTAAATTTTTTAAAAATTTTATTTAAAGAGAAAAAAAGCAGAACAGAAAAATGGGTAGAAACAATACAGAGTTTCAGAAAAAAAAGTAAGAAATCACTAGTTGATAAATTACACATTGTCTTCTTAGACCTAGTTGTTAAAGTTACAAAATTAAAGCATACAAAGTGGACATTCAAATAGTATGACTGCAAAGAATTTCAGTGATCCAGTAACAACTTAGCAACATGGTTATCAATCCTACACACTTAAACATACATGCAGCCATATCCTCTAGAGCACTTTCTTTTCTTCTTTTTACTTTTTAAGTCCATTATCTGCTTAGTTATATCCTGTTTCAGGTTGCTCAGTACCTTACTGACTTGTTTTGTTCTTGTTATATACTTTTTAATCACCTTATATAATTCTGTTGCCTTTTTTTGAGTTTCTCCTCATCCATGATCCATTTCAGCTTTGGTGGAGTTGGGAGATTTTTGGAGGTATTTTGTTACTTTCTTATCTACTTTTTTTTTGAAGATAGCAAAATATAGCAGAACAAAACAGAACAAACCAATGGGAACGCAGTGCAATAAAACAACCACACAACCTCACAGCAGGTCACCAGGACATGAGCAATGGGCTCAATAGTACAACCCATTTTGTTCACATTACCTGTTACTTCAATCAGGTAGAGAAAAATGGAAGGAAATATCAAACTTATAAAAACAGAGAATTGAATAAAGCAGTACCATTAATCAAAACTGAGCAAAGCAGTGATAAAAGTATTTGCCTTAAAAAAGAGATGGTAGAAGGAAATCCCCGTTACTTGCCACGCAACATACATTCATCCTCCCAAAAGATACTCAGACCACCGGTGCCGACTTGCTAATGGTGGGGGGATGGATTAATGTCTGATCTTTAGCCTGCACACTGGCAGGCCCTCCCTCAGCTGCTTACCAGGGCAGCCAGGAAGCCGCCTGTTCTCCCAGTGCCCAGTGTGCCAACATGATGCAGAGCTCAGGAATCACTGATAAATCTCACCCTGGTAGGCTGGTGGCTTACCAGGCCCTCAGCTGCTTACCAGAATGGTGAGTAGGGTGCCTGTTCTCTGAGTGCCCAAAGTTCCAACATGATGCAGAGCTCAGGAATCGCTGATAGATCCTGCCCTGGTGCACTGGTGGCTTGCCAGGCCACCAGCTGGTTACCAGAGTGGCAAGGAGGGCATGTGTTCTCCCAGTGCCCAAATTTCCAACATGATGCAGAGCTCAGGAATTGGTGACAGTTCCCGCCCTGGTGCACCAGTGGCTTGCCAGGACCCCAGCTGCTTACCAGGGCGGCGAGTAGGCTGCCTGTTCTCCCAGCACTCAAAGTTCCAACATGATGCAGAGCTCAGGAATTGGTGACAGTTCCCACCCTGGTGCGCAGGTTGCTTGCCAGGCCCCCAGCTGCTTAACAGGGTGGCGAGTAGGCCGTCTGTTCTCCCAGTGCCCAAAGATCCAACATGATGCAGAGCTCAGGAATCGCTGATAGATCTCGCCCTAGTGTGCTGGTTGCTTGCTAGTCTGCCAGCTGCTTACCAGGGTGGCGAGGTTGCTGCCTGTTCTCCCAGCACCCAAAATTCCAACATGATTCCGAGCTCAGGAATCACTGATACATCATGTCCTGATGCGCCGGCGGCTTGCTAGGCCTCCAGCTGCTTACCAGGGTGGCAAGTAGGCCACCTGTTCTCCCAGTGCCCAAAGTTCCATTATGATGCAGAGCTCAAGAATCATTGAAAGTTCCCACCCTGGCATGCCGGTGGCTTGCCAGGCCCCCAGCTGCTTACCAAGGTGGCAAATAGGCCGCCTGTTCTCCCAGTGCCCAAAGTTCCTACATGATGCAGAGCTCAGGAATTGCTGATAAGTCTTGCCATTGTGTGGCTGTGGCTTTCCAGCCCCTCAACTACTTACCAGGGTGGTGAGTAGGCCCCCTGTTCTCCCAGCACCCAAAGTTCCAACATGATACAGAACTCAGGAATCTCTGATAGATCTCACCCTGGTAGGCCAGTGCCTTGCCAGGCCCCCAGCTCCTTACCAGGGTGGTGAGTCAGCCGCCTGTTTTACCAGCTCCCAAAGTTCCAACATGATGCAGTGCTCAGGCTCACTGATAGATCTTGCTCTGGTGTACTGGTGGCTTGCCAGGCCCCCAGATGCTTACCAGGATGGAGAGTAGGCTGCTTCTTCGCCCAGCGCACAAAATTCCAACATGATGCAGAGCTCAGGAAATGCTGATAGCTCCCGTCCTGGTGTGCCAGTGGCTTGCAATGACCCCAGCTGCTTATCAGGGCGGCGAGTAGGCCATCTGTTCTGCCAGTGCCCAAAGTTCCAACATGATGCAGAGCTCAGGAATCACTGATAGATCTGGCCCTGGTAGGCCGGTAGCTTGCCAGGCCCCCAGCTGCTTACCAGGCAGGCCAGTAGGTTGCCTGTTCTCCCAGCGCCCAAATGTCCAACATGATGCAGAGCTCGGGAATTGCTGATAGAACTTGCCCTGGTATGCCAGTGGCTTGCCAGGCCCCAGGGTCTTACCAGGGTGGCGAGTGGGCTGCCTGTTCTCACAGGGCCCAAAGTTCCAACATGATGCAGAGCTCAGGAATTGCTGATAGAACTTGCCCTGGTGCACCAGTGGCTTGCCAGGCCCCCTGGTGCTTATCAGTGCAGCAAGTAGGCCGCCTGTTCTCCTAGTGCCCAAAGTTCCAACATGATGCAGAGCTCAGGAATCGCTGATAGATCTTGCCATGGTGTGGTGGTGGCTTGCCAGGCCCCCGACTGCTTACCAGGGCGGCAAGTAGACCCCCTGTTTTCCCACCACCCAAAGTTTGAACATGATGCAGAGCTCCGGAATCACTGACAGTTCCCACCCTGGTACACCAGTCTCTTGCCAGGCCCTCAGCTGCTTACCAGGGCGGCAAGTAGGCTGCCTGTTCTCCCAGTGCCCCGAGTTCCAACATGGTGCAGAGCTCAGGAATCACTGATAGATCTTGCCCCGGTGTGCCGGTGGCTTGCCAGGCCCCCAATTGCTTGCCAGGGCAAAGAGTAGGCCGCCTGTTCTCCCAGCGCCCAAAGTTCCAACATGATGCAGAGCTCAGGAATCGCTGACCTGTTCTGATATTTCATTCCTGAGTTTTTGTCTAGGTTATCTATCTCTTTGTGACAATGGGCTGTTAAGATCTCCTGTTATAATTGTGTTCTGTGTATTTGGTTTTTCATGTCCATTAGTATCTGTCTTATATAGTTGGGTCCTCCTGTATTTGGTGTATATATTTATAATTGTTAGTTCCTCCTCTTGAATTTTCCGCTAATGAGTATGTAGTGACTTTCTCTACCTCTTTTAATCATTTTAGGTTTGAAGTTCACGTTGTCTGCAAATGGAATAGCTACTCCTCCTTTTTTCTGGGTTCCTGTTTCATGGAATACTGTTTTCCATCCTTTGACTTTTAATCTATGAGTTTCCTTTTGGGTCAGATGTGTTTCTTGTATACAGCATATTGTGGGATCCTGTTTCTTGATCCATTCTGTCAATCTATTTCTTTTTATAGGTGAATTGAGGCCATTTATATTTATGGATATCACTGATATGTACTGGCTCCACTTTGCCATGTTATGTTCCAGTTGTTTCTTTCTGCATTTCCCCTTATTTAATTGCTTATCCTACCTGGTGGTTTCTTTTGTTGTTGTTTTGGGGATTGTGGTCATTTTTATTTCTGTCTGGTATGTCTTTCAGTACCCTCTCTAGGGTTGGTTTGGTGGACATGAATTTCTTCAGTTGTTCTTTGTCATGGAAGTATCTTGTTTCTCTGTTAAATTTGAATGAAAGTTTTGCTGGGTACATCAGTCTGGGTTGAAGGTTGTTTTCTTTTAGGGGTTGAAATACCTCATTCCAAGCTCTTCTTGAGAGTTTGTGCAGAAAAGTCTGCTGTGATTCTAATGGGCTTTCCTTGATAGGTGAGTTGTGTCTTTTCTCTGACAGCTTTTAGTATTCTGTTTTTGTATTGTATGTCTGAGATCTTAATTATTATGTGTCTGGCTGTGGATTTATGTTGATTGTGACTGTTTTGGTGTTCTATATGCCTTACTTATCTATGTATCAGATTCTTTCCCCTTGTTTGGGAAATTTTCTGCTATTATTTCTATAAATACTTTACATATGTCATTTGCCTGGACTCCTGCATCTTTGCTAATGCCCATTATTCTCATATTGTTTCTCTTGGCATCATCATGAAGCTTCTGGATTGTCATTTCATTCTGCTTTGTTATTTTTTAAAAGTTCTATCCTTTCCTGATCACTTATTGTGATCCTGTCCTCAAGGTCCAAAATCCTATCCTCAGCTTCCTTTAGGTGGTTTTGCACGCTTTCAATAGAATTTTTTGTTTCTTGGTTGTCTCTGAGTTTTTTCATGAATTCTGCTTGTTTTCTATATTGTTCATTCAAAGTTTCAATCAGTTTCCCATGCTCATGTACTTTTTTCTCTAGTTCTTCTTTAGCTGTATTCAACAACTCCTTTATTAAAGTTGTTATTTCTATCTTTACCTGGGAGAGTACTTCTAATTTGATTTCTTCTATAGCCTGATGGAGTTGTTTTTTATTTCACTCGCTATCTTTTCAGAGATTCCCGCTGTGTTACTTTTGGGGTCCTCTATTTCAATGTCTCGTATACTTGCTTCTGGTGAACTGTATGTTTGAGACTGCATTTTGCTCTTTTGTTTTGTCATTTTCGCTCTGCCTGATGTTTTCTATGTGTAGGAGGGAATCACACACACTCTTTTCAGACTCACCAAAGTCTTAGAGTTAGTTGGAGGAGGTTTTACTACTGGCCCTATTTATCCACTGTACACCTCTATTTTAGGGGCATACTCACCACACTGATGCAGTTAATCCACTGTAGTCCAAGGTTTGCTGCCTGGGAGCAAAGTACCAAAGTTTTTCACACTAACTAGAACCTGCTAAGGTCTTCTGATGTTCCAGGTGGGAAGGCGGGCCCAGCAGAAGCAGTCCAAGGCAGTTTTCAGTCTTGGGTCGGCTTCCGAGATGTTCCAGGTGGCGGGATGCACCCACAGGGGAGTTTCCAGGCAGCCTACACCTGAGGTGGGCCTCCTCAATGTTCCCGGTGGCAGGGCAGCCCCTTGAGGGAGGCTCCAGGCAGCCCACGCCTGAGGTGGGCCTCCTCCATGTTCCCAGTGGCAGGGCAGGCCCACGGTGGAGGTTCCAGGCAGCTTACCCCTGATGCAGGCTTCTGCTAAGTTCCCGTGGCAGAGCAGGCCCAAGGTGGAGGTTCCAGGCTGAGATAATTTTTAAAGTAAAGTATTGACCTTTTAAAAGGTCAATACTTATTTTTCTTGCCTCCACATTTGAGTCTTTCTGTATAAAACTTTCACAACAGCAGGATTACAAAATATTTCTCCCCATTCTTCTAATATTTTCATTGTGTATTATTTTATATTTTCATGTTTAATCATCTCTGTTTTTCTGTAATTTCTAATGTAGGTATTTTAACTTAATTTGAACACAAATTTCCAACTTCCAAACATTATTTACTGATTATTGCATGATTTCCCCTGATTTCTAATATAACTGTTGTTTAGTAGTTCTAATATAGCCAGTTTTAAACAGTTGTGTGTGGACATTTACGATCTCCCCATTCCATTCTGTAGTTTATTTCTTTGCCTGGCCTATAAGACTTAAATGCCTATATTTTAAATTTTGTATTGATTATAGTAGAAACATCCTGCGTTAAGTAGAAGTGATTTTAAAAAGCATAATGGATTCATCTGTGTGTAATTTTATAGCTGGTGAATTCAAGTATCTGAGGAATGACATCACCAGTATGGTCTCCCTAATAATTATGTGGGAACATCTAAGTGAATTCATTATTTCATAATAAAGTGACTATGTGCTTGATCGAAGATTTATTTTTTGTAAAGTTGTTGAACGTGAAGACCATATATTCTTCCATGAAGCTGTGAACAACTATGGTCCTAATGTTTCAACATTGTGCCAAAGTTTGACACATAAAAATATTCCTTATTCTGTGCTTTAAAGGGCAAGCAAAGGGAGAAAATTCCAAGATGAATTGTTCCATCATAACGTACATTTGAAATCCATAATGGATTCAGATAGTAATAACAAGTATTATTGCTGCTAAGTGTCCACACAGAACCTAATATCAATATAATATATGTAGATATGTGTATGTGCCTCTTTAAGTCTTTGTCTATGCAAAATCTATGCATATGCAAGGCAGGGTATGGGGTTATAGTAACACACACACACACACATATATCTATATTTGCTTTGCCACATGTACATGGTTATGTTGGAAAGAGAAGAGCAAACAAACAGAATAAATAAGCAAAAGCAAAATAAAAAATGAGATGTATTCAGAAAAATTGTGAAAGAATCATGAGTGGGTGCATAGTAAAAAACATTAAGGAAGAGAAAAGATGTCCATGGGAATAATGAGTTGAGGCAAGCAAATTACACAGTGGTATCATTTAACACAAAATGGCGCTACATAAGCAACTTTTGTATTTGACCTAGATTTTTTTGGACCTTCTCACCTTCCAAAATTAAATAGGATTTGAGAAGGGTCATGTTTTTTTCTAAAATTGCATCTTGGTTGAATTTATTAAGGTTGTAAACACTTCCTCATCTGGCTAAAAATGAATTCACATGTTTGCTCTAAATGAGAATGATGTATATCCCAAACATGTAGCAAACTTGTATTAGAACATTGTTTTTTGGGGAAAAGAATTTAATAAATGAATGTATTTTCTGGTGAGGGAGTATAATGTATAACTTCATCTAAAATTTTCTTTTGTATGATTTTTCTTATTAAGAAAAATGTTTTCATCAAGGTTGTGTACAATGCAGAAAATGGTTCTTAGTTGGGAAATACTGATATTGAACAATAGATTTTTACACATTTAAATCATTATTCATCTACATAATGGGACTTCAGTTTGAATATCTGTGAGTGCATTTCTGAATTGATACAGCAGATCTATATACAGTCATTCTGGAGCACCTAGAGCTTCTGGGACAGCATGATGTGAAACATGTGCCTCTGATATAGTCTTAAGAGGGTAAACATTGCACCAATCAGTATATCCAAAGTAAGGGGCAACTGTTGTACAACACCAACTCTTTATGCCCTAAAAGTAATTCCTATTGTATTGCAACTTACATCAGAATTTCATGAAGGTAATAAATGATCATCATGGTGCTAGGCACAATTTTTGTTTCGTTTTTTTCTTAAAAAAGGCAAGATACAGGGTGAGTGCATTTATCATAATACTTCATGAATTAACTATAAAAATTCCTGGTTGTTTTTCATCCCCTGCACCATTTACTATTTTTCAGAAATGAGGAGTGACCCAGGCATGATATTTGTCAATGCACAGGCAATACAGACTTTATCTCAGTAGTTTTTATTCCTTATTTGAGGAGTACTAGAGTCTTTTCAGATGTTAAACAGGAAGTTAGATTCTTGTGCACAATGCTTTGTTAGATTTTTAAATATGACATATATAATGTTGCTTGACTGGACAGAAACATCTTATACTGTACATACTACTTCCTAGTATGATATGAGAGGAGAGCTTGTTTCAGGATAACCTGAAACCTTTGTCATCATTTCCTGCTAGATAAAGTTAATGTAGAGTCTGGGAATGCATTGCTTCTGTGGCCCCCAACTCTGACAACTTCTTATCCCAGCATGCAGTGTCTTCTGGGCTGAGTTGCAATACTGGTAATTATAAATTTCAAATAAACCTATAAAAAGGGCTGCTGACAGGAAAGGGACTGTGTTCTGCAGAAATCAGTCCTAGAACATGAGGGAGGAAGGCAAGGGAACTTGTCAAGCTGTATTTATGGTGGAACTGGGTGAAAAATGGATTAAAGAATAAAGCCTTTTTCCATTTTGTTGTGTGACTCTAGTGGTTCAGAAATCACTGTTTAGTAGTAACTTCATAGAGAACGTCATTATTAATTAATCTGTCCAGTAACTTTAATCACTGAAGTCAGTAGTTTTAGTGGTCACAGTTGTCATAATTTTGTATGGTTTTGTGTACCTTCTTAAATACTTTTATGTAAAGTTAGAAGAAAGAGATATGGTAACTATTAGCTGTTTGTTATCTTGATATAAAAACTCCTTAGTACTTTGTTTTAGAAGTCACTTTCTATATTATTTCTTTAAATACTACAATCTTTTCTGGTAAAAAAATGGCTTGAGAAAATGTAATAATATAATAAAACAAATTGAAAGAAGGAAATAAAACTACCTTTGCAGATTGTATGATTGTGTAGAAAATCAGAAAGAATAAAAACATGTCCTGGAACTCATAAGGAAGTATATCAAAGCTGTAGGATATTAAGTTAATACATAAAAATCAATTGCTTCCTTACATATTAGGGTATTAATCTGCTTTTCTGTTGCTGGGACCCAATACCCAACAACAAAACTTAAAACAGGAGAGATTTAATTTAGCTCATGGATTCATAGGATTCAGTCCATGGACAGCTTGCTCCAAGGCAGAAATATTGTAGATGTATGTGAAGAAGCAAAGCTGCTTAGTTTATGGTGGCTGGGAAGCAGAGCAGGGGAAGAGTAGCAGAAAGGAACAGCAAGTGACCACATGGAGTACCCAAAGCCATGTCTCCATGACCTACCCAGATATATCAAAGAGCATGCTGTACTAATCTTTTAGGCATTTCTTAATCCAGCTGACAGCAGATTAATGGTCAATCAAGTTAACAATTAAGATTAACTGTCGTAGTAATACTGACTTTTCCAGTCCCTGGATATGGAATAGCTCTTCATTTGTTTAATTATTCTTTGATATCTTTTATCTGAGTTTTGTAGTTTTCTTCACAAGATTTTATACATATTTTATCAGGTCTAGATTTAAGTATTTTATTTGATTGAATGCTAATGCAAATGATAATGTGTTTTAAATTTTAAATTCCAGCTATTCATTGCTTTTTTGTGACTGTTAATCCTTGTGTCAACTTTATTGGATTAAGAAATGCCTAGCAGATTAGTAAAATATTGGGTGTGTCTGGGTGAGTCATAAAGGTATAGTTTTGGGAACTATATATGGTTCCTTGCCATTCCTTTATGGCACTGTTCTCTGGTCTGCTTCCCAGTCACCATGAATTAAGAAGCATTGATTGGCCATGCACTTCTGCAGTGATATTTCTGCCTCGGGGCCAGCCAACTGTTGACTGAATCTTCTGAGACCATGAGCCAAGTAAAACTTCTCTCTACATTGTGGGTGCCAGGTACTCTTTCTAGCAATGAAAAAGCTAACACACTTATCAAGGTGCTGTTTCTTACCAAATTGATCTATCTATTCAACACAGTCAAATTTCCAGTAATTTATTTTGTGTGTATTGACAAACTGATTCCAATGCTTACATGGATCGGCAAAGACTCATACAATACAATTCAATATTAAAAGATAAGAACAAAGTCAGAAGACTGACACCTGATTTTTCTTTAAAGATTACAAAACCCAATAAAACAAAACAGAGCAAATCCAATCAAAGCAAAGCAGTGAAATTGGCACAGAACTTCAAAGTAAGATAATAGGAAAACAACAATGATTACCATAGTTTATCTTGTTATCTGCATAATAGTTATCCATTCCATCACATAGAGCAAAATCAAACCAAAACAAAACAATAAAACCAGTCAAAACAGAATATTGAATAACGCAAAACAATTAATTGGTACAAAAACAAAACAGTGAGACCAATATTGGATTTCAAAAACAAGATAGAAGGAAATCCCCCATAATAGCTATGTTGCATTCTGTTATCCTCCTTATAAATGCTTAGAATGCCCACTCCAGGACTGCAAAGTCAAACATTACAAACATTCAGTTACTTTTTGTACCTCAGTTGCTATCAATTCAACCTGTCCTCTGAACTGGCCAGTTGCTTACTGGGCAATGTGGGGTAAGGGTGTGATTCTTAGCCTGCTCAACAGTAAGCTCACAGGAGATGCTATCTGACTTTTCCTGGGCCCTGCATGGCCTGCATGGCTTAACAGAAAGGCTGGCTTGTGTTGGCTTGTTGGTAAGTTCCTCCCAGTCCCAGCATGGCTGATTCTTGGGAGATGCTGTCTGACTTTTCTCTTCCTGGGCCCCACATAGTCTGCCACTCTTTGATTTTATAAGTATAAAAATTTGCATAATCAAGATAGTGTGGCTTTGGCAAAAGAATAGATAAATAAATGGAACAGACAAAATCTAGAAATAAGCCCACATAAATATAGTCAACTCATCCTTAACAAAGGAGCAAAAAGTGTATCTTTAGCAAATGGTTCTGAATATCCACAAACAGAAGCAAAACCAAACCAAAACAAAACAAAAAGTAAGAGAAAAAAGAATCTAAACATCAAAAACTAAAAATAGATCATATATCTAGATATAAAATGCAAAACTATAAAACTCTCAGAAGAATACCTAGGAGAAAATCTAGATGACCAATTGTATTTAAGCATGGTAATGGGTTTTTAAATAAAACACCAAACGCATAATCCATAAAGGAAGTAACTGATAAACTGTGCATCATTTAAATTAAAAAATTCTGCCTTGCAAGAGACATTTCCAGGCCAGGCATGCCTATAATCTAAGCACTCTGGGAGACTGAGGGTGGAGGACACAAATCTAACCCCAGCCTGAAAAATTTAGCTACTTCATGAGATCATGTAATAATATTTAAACATTTTTTAAAAAGGGCTTGGAATGGTGCTCAGTGCAAAGGCCCCTGGTTAAAGCTCCAGTATTGGGGTACAAAAAGACATTTCAAAAGAATGAGAAGACAATTCAAAACAAGAAGGAAATATCTGTTGAAGGACTGTTATATGAACTAAATAAAGAAATCTTAAAATATAACATTCAGAAGCTAAAAATCCAGTTTAAAAAATGAGGAAAAGAGCAGACACATCACCAAGAAGATATAGAAATAGTGAAAAAGTATATAAAAAGATTTTCTAATTCATATTTCTTTAGGGACTTGAAAATTTAAAACAATAATAAAATGATACATACCCATTAGAATAATCAGAAACCCTAAACACTGACACCACCAATTGCTAGCAAGGATATAGAACAAAAGGAGCTCAGTCCAGACCTCTGAGAATCCAAAGTGGTACAATAATTTTGGATGAGAGTGTGGCAGTTTTTTGCAAAAGCAATCATACTCCTACAGTATGATCCAGAAATTGTACTCCATGGTATTTACTCAAGTGAGTTCAAAACTTATGTCCACATAAAAACCTATACATGGTTGTTAATAGCATCCACAGTCATAATTGCCATCCCTTGGAAACAACCAAAGCATCCTCATCTGGTGAATGAATAAATATATTGTATTTCATTCAGACAATGGAATCCTATTTACTGCAAAAACAGAAGTGAGCTGCAGTGCCATCAGAAGACCTGGAGGGACTTTAAATGCATATTACAAAGCGAAAGAAGCCAGTTTTGAAAAGATTACATACTGTTTGCTTGCAAATACATGGCATTCTGGAAAAGGAAAGCTATGAAGGTAAAAGATCAGTGGTTGTGGAGGAAGAAAGAGATGAACAGGCAGAGCATAGGATTTTCAGGGTAGTATAATTATTCAGTTGTAGTGGTAGGTTCATGTCATTACACATTTGTGAAAACTTATAAAAAGTATAACACTAGAACAAATCCTAAAGTAAGCTGTGGACTCAGTATTAGTGATGTGTCAGTGTAGGTTCATGGAATATAAAAACTGTACAATCATGGTGGAGGATGTTGATAATGGAGGAGGCTGTACATGTGTGAATAACTCTCTTTACTTTCTGCTCTATTAGGCTGTGAATTTAAAACTACTTTAATAAAGTCTATTTCCTTTTTAAAGAAATGAAAGTTGAGATAAAAATTTCTCTGGAAAATTAACGAACTTCTAAAATAAAAACATGAAATTTCTTATTGTTATTCACAATTGTGCATTGAAATAGGCACTTTTATAGATCATCCACTGGTGAGATTTTTCATTATAATTTACTGTGTTTTGCAATTTTTCAACAAGCAATGTGGGAAACTCAATTTTTAAAAAGTGGCTTCGTGAAGAGCATTAAGTAATTTGCTGAAGGTCATGTAATTATTCACCATAGAACTGAGACAAGAAATAAATTTCCAAAATGGTTTCCAGAGTACAATTTGATTCTCAAATAATCCAACAATGGAACAAAAGATTCTTAGCAAATGTAAAGTTTTTTTCTGTAATAACTAGTGTAAATGTAATGAAAATAAATGTTTGTACTAAGCATAATCAATAGAACTAAGAACATAAGCATCAGTAAGAGTTTTTGGAAAGCAGAAGAATAAACAGTGCTCTCATGCATAGCTGTATAGCTCACCCAGGAACGCTATCGTTTGGGGACCATCATTGAAAGTAAAAATCCCACAGTAAGATAAAATACACTGTAGAACATTTTCTTAAGAGAAAGGTGAATTTGTCCAAACATTTGCATTACTCAACTCAGACATTTTTAGAACTTTTGAAAGAGAGATTTGATAGATTCGCCTCCAAATAAGTATCCCTAAAAAACAATTTCTCCTCCCACCAAGGCTTTTGTTATACACAGAATATCTGATGCTTTCTTCTAACAAGCATTTATCTAGGCATTATGGTCCACTTCTGTAAGCCTAGCACTCTGGGAGACTGAGGCAGGAAGATGAGTGTTTTGAGCCCAGCCTGAAGTTTGGGAGATATTGCTTAGGAGAGGGAGAGGGAGAGGGAGAGGGAGAGGGAGAGGGGGAGAGAGACAGAGAGAGAGAGAGAGAGAGAGAGAGAGAGAGAGAGAGAGAGAGAGAGAGAGGGAGGAAGGTCCTGGGTACCACCAAGAAAAAGAAGAAAAAAAGAGCCTGATGAATAGTACCTTTATTGCTGATCTGTGGCAGATCTTGTGGACACTGAATGAATAGGCAGTAAAATTAAATTCTATTATGAAAATTAGGAAATATAACAGAATTTATTCTTGCCTAAATAAATCAAAAGCCCTTTTTGCTTATATAGCCAATGTAAGAGTTTTCCTAAGGAAGTTGTGTGAGACTGTTCATCAGAGACCACCTTGACTCTGTTCTGTAGCATACAACTGGGATTACTGAACAAGGTTTGAAATGTTTGATGAGTGGTCCCAGGAGTCTCTCTTGCCACAGCTTAATCCCAGTAATCTCCACAGAGGAGTTCTTAGGAGCATGAGCATGTGCTGTGACACCAAATTGTAAACCTATGTCTCTAAATTAACCTACTGCTCAGGAATTTTAAATATTTATCCCTAAAAGCCAGGGGATTAGCTCAGTGGCATAAATACCTGCCTTGTAAGTGTGCAGTAGTGAATTTGATCCCTGGTACCAAAAATGTTGGAGACTATCTGCCAACATTGTGTTTATTGGATAACATTTGTTGTAACTGTACTCTTGACCATCAGTTCTTCTTAGAGCTACTTATCTTTTAATAACATTCCTGGTTAATTCTTGGGTAAAAATATATATTCATGTCATATACTATGGCAAGTACTCCATTCAACTATAAAATAGTAAAATGCATTTTTGGAGACATCACATTTTCCCTTGCATTCTTTTCTCTTACCTCTGTTTCTTTCTCACCTTGTCATTTTAGATCTCTCCAATTCTTCTGTTCTGCCCTTCTTGTCTAGACATTTCTGCCTTGAACTCAAAAATCAGTCTTTCTGTAGCTTCTGACTTGCCCACAATTGTGATATTCTCATTTCCTTAAGGAATATGATATCAGCTGGGCTTGGTGGATTAGACCAGTGGTGGCAAATCTGTGGCACACCATGAAGCAGTGGGCTGCTGTATCATTGAAAGCTCTGCAAGGTTCACCATCACTGGAATAGGCCATTCACTTAATGTATACAATGATACAAATATCTCACAGGACTAATTCTCCAAAGGGATACTTGCACTTAAAAAGATGTGTTTATTAATTGAAGTTAATCTTTAATTTAAAATCATTTTAAATTAATATATAACACTTGGGTAATGCACTATGTGAAGCAATAACTTTTGTTAAACTCTAGCCTCACTTTTATTGGTACTGGAGATTGAACTCAGGGCTATAACATTGAGCAATATTTCCAGCCTTTTTCAGAATTTTTTTTTTTCAGTTTGAGAAAAGGTCCTGCTAAGTCACTTAAGTTGCTTGGATTTTGACTTGCAGTTCTTCTATCCCAGCTTCCTAGATGGCAGGATTACAGGCATGCTTCTTTGTGCCTGGCTTTATGCCATGTCTTAGCAAAGAGTATCTGATACACGTTTCATGTTAATAGTTCAATGTAAGCTTTTTAGTCATATGTCCTTAGACAGTCAATTAGAGTATTATAATTTCATTCAGTGATACTTTTATAAAGTAATAAAGCTAAACTGACAACTTTGATGAAAGCTTTATCTATAAAGTCAGTCTATACTGCCAGCATACACAAAAATCATGAGAAGAGTAAGAAATCATTTTGGAGGCTAGGAGTGTAACTCCCACAGATACGTGCTCAGCATTGTGAGGCCCTGGGTTCAATCCCCAGCTCCAAAAAAGAAAAAGATATGTTAAATAGCCTTTGGTTGCTTTATGACATTAAATATTAACCTTGTAAGAAAAAACCCAAATGGAAAACAAGATTCTTAAAGAAGAAAATGTGCTTTATTTTGAGAAAATTTTCTATCCTTAGCTTTTTCCATTTCCACAGACTCTGTGTTAACAACTGTTTGCTAAACTCCTTCTGTACTCTTGCCTTTCATATCTACTAGCTGCAAACTCTTATAGATGCTACCTATGCAAGATCATGTAGATCTGCCTGTTTTATGTCATCAGGAACCTACTTCATATTATTTTTATCCCACTCTGTACCAGTCAGTGTTTACTAGAGAAAACAGATATAGCACAAGATATACAAATGTATAGGAATTTAGAAGATTGTCTTACTATGGCCACCCAAAGCATTGGATGAGGAAGAGTGCAGTGTCTGCACTGGAAACTGCACACTGTGTGCATGCCAGAGATCAAAAGATTCAGTCAAAGGTCTGGAGCTTACTGCAGTGTCCCATGGGACTCTGTATTGGGAGGCTGATGGGTCTGCAATGGCAGCTGAAGAATCTATGCCAGAAGTTAAGAGTCTGTGATGGAAGCCAAGGAGGCGACATTCAAAGGAGAAGGTGAAGACTGGAGCTCCTCCAAAGATACAGAAGCAGATCTTTTGTTTTCACTTTCCACTTTACACCAAACAGGTGACTAGCTGTGCTAGGGTGGGCCTTCTACACCCCAGGATGTGGAATTGCTGAACTGATTCAGTTCAGCTTCTCTTACGATCAATCAATTGACACAGTTAATCAACTGTCACACACTCTGAGGCTAATAGCCTCCAAACTGGGTGCCTCCATACCCCATCTGGACCATTCTGTACACAGAAGATAAATGTTCTAGGCAAGATTGCTCAAAGCAAAGACTTTGATGTTAGGACAGACTATGAAATGATGTTGGAAGTTAGTTTTGGCCCCAGTGTACTTCTTTAGTTATTTTCCCACATTTCTCTCTCTTTGTAGCAACCAAATGATCTGACTCCTTTCTGTTTTTGAACAAAATACTCACATTGGTCATTTGCTCATTCTCTCCTCAGTTTCTATTTGGTTGTTTTACATGTTGAAATTTTATGCTTCTTCTAAACTATTGCTTAGTCGCTAGTTCTTTATTCTGAGTTAGATGGAAAATATCCTTTATAATCTTAAATATTTTGTATCTATTTTTGTATAATTAGCATTTTGATTTATTATTACCATTTTTATGAGATTTTAACTCAATGAGAGAAAAGATAGTATTTTTCTTGCTTTTCACTAACAGTGCTTTATACAAACCAAAGATCTCAGTATATATTAGAATAAAGATGAATTAAATTTGACATATTTTACTGATTTGGCTTCCACTTGGATGTAACTTTTTTTGAGTTCCTTGTGTTGTTTTCAGAAATACTATATTTTGCTGAATGTGATGGCACATAACTATAATCTCAGCACTTGAGAGGCTGAGGCTGGAGGATTGCTACAACTTGGAGGCCAGCCTGGGATACAAAGTGAGTTCAAGGCCAGCCTGAATGGCATAGTGAAACCTTGTATCTCCAAAAAAAGAGAGAAAGAAATGCTATTTCCATCATAAAAATCTTAATATAAGTATAGAATGTGACGTTTTTCCTTCTTTTTCTTTTCCAGTGATGATACGTATTCAAAGATGTTTTTTAATCTTTTGAGGGGATAACATTGATGGTGTTACTGGAAGTTTTCTGAAAGACATTCCAAACATGCAATTGTCTTTCTTTGCATTATGGGGAGTAGATTTGAGGCTCAGAAGGGTGATATATTCATTGTTTTTTTGTTTAAAGGATATATTTGAAATAGTCTAGTACAAAAATAATTCCTTTTTTTCACTACAGCCATCACATGTAACACTCATCTTATTTCTGATCTATTACATTTTTGCTTTTGCATTTCAGGACATAATCTTTCTCTCTTAGAGCAACAGATTGAATTTACCTAAGTGTTTTAAGGAAGCATTCTGTATATTAGGCCTCATTGTGGCATAAGTAGAAAACCACCACTTAAAGACAGCTGCTATTTTACCCTCAAAGAAAGGTAAAAAAAAGACAAGAAAGATACAAAGAAAAGAAAAAAGCCTCTTTAAAACTTGCTTGGACTCTGAATGCCATTGACTCTGTTTCCTAAAGTGTAGAGTGATATAGCCTGCTGTATAAATACTGAAAGTTACTATGAACCCGTGTCCCACTAATACTCCCTTGATATTAAACAAGGGCAGTTTTGTCTTTAAAATACTAACCCGTTTATTCTTATAACATTCAATCTCTTCTAGGAATTTTGACTGCTTTTCAATTTATAGATTGTTTCGGATTATTCACAGTAAGTGGCCTGTTTCTCCTAGAGTTTCTTTGAATTGAGATGCTCCCCAGGGATGCCAGAGGGGAAGGGAAAGGAAACAAACCTGACTCACCACTGTCTATTTAGTTTACAGTTGAAAGTGAGTAATGGAGCTGTGTGACAAGCAGTGTGACCTTCAGCTAATAAGTACTCCTTGTGGACTTACAATTGGGACCCTTTTAATTCACGTTCTAGTCTTGTCCCGTATAAGACTTTATTAATCCCTCTTTGCAGTCTAACTTGCAGCAATAATACTAAACAACTTCTGGAGGTAACATGTTGATGAAATTCTATAGATCTATGGTCTGATAAGTTTTTACATTCAAAAATATTAAGTTAATTGATCAATACTTTTTTTTGAGGTGGTGCTTATTTTTACATATACATGCATGTACAACTTGTGTTGTCTTGTTATCAGTAATTCATGAGATTTTCACTCTGACATGATTTTTTGCTCTATTTTATTTTATTTTCACTATTTTAAAAGACAAAGTGATGCAGAATTTAGAATAGTCTTATTTCCTTTTGGGTCACAATAAAACTAATGTGAAAGAAGGGATACAGTGTTACCTTAAATAATAATATCAGCTAAGAGCCAATTAGGCCAAGAATAGTCATTTCTCATCATTCAGGTGCCAATAATTTCTACTTCACTCAGCTGCAGAGGCTGGTAATCACTTATCTTGGAAAGAAAATTGTTCTGGGATCATGTTTTAGGAGAATCTTCTATTTTTATATATAATTCTCTATATTTAAACAATACTGAGAGAAAAATAATGTATGAACATTGAAGTTTAGAAATAATTATTCTCTATTTTCTATGGATTAAGTGACAACCTGTGCTTTTGATCTATATACCTAGAAAAAGACTAGTCTTGTAATATTTATTGAACACTCAAAATTCTTGGAAGTGACAGAGAAGAAGAGAACATGACTCTTCTGTTCAGCTGCCTTTATTAAAAAGGCCAGATCTGTTGAGGATTCTCTAGATACTCTTACTTAATATATTAGTGTTCTAGAAGGAGATACAGAAATTCATGGTTCTTCAAATTGCATCAGATTTTCTTATTTAAGTGTAGTTTTTATACTCGTTTTACACTAGAACGTATCTATCCAAACAGATTCCTTAAGATTTGAGAAACCAGTAATAGAAAATGAACAATCACTTCTGTCTAAACACTTCTGAGAGGAGTTCTGAGCTTGAAAAGAAATCTTGAAATTTTTAAAAATTTGCTTTGTAAAATGGATTTGAACTGAATAAGCCACTCATCTCATAATTCTCAAAACCATCTTCTAGTTTTTTGGTAGCATCAGGAACAGATCTCTTTTGTGAATGAGCTATTGATAAACTACTCAAAGTAGCATGGCCATGATCATCTCCACGCCCCAAGGGAAAGTTCTTGAGTTGGGGTAACCAAAGTTGGGATAGAAGCATAGTTAGAACACTTTCTCCAGGAGCTATTTCCCTGTGGTACACACTATGGGCTCATGAACTCCTCCTTCAGCAGGCATATATATTAGTCACTTTCATGTCACTAGGGCAAGAAAAAAATACAATTCCTGGAATTTAAAAGAGCTTAATGTTGGCTCACAGTTAAGACTGTTCAGTCCATATTTGGCTGGCTCCAAGACAGAAACAGCATGGGGATAGAGCTTGGGAAAGGAAGGCTGATCAATGCCATCCAGAGAACAGAAAAAGGAGGAGCAGGACCATTCATGATCCATCACTTCCAACCAGGCCCCACCTCCAAACAGCAGATTCAGCTATCAACTCATTAATGGATTAATTGATTATTGAATATAGCACACCCACGATTTCAGTCACCTTCCAAAAGCCCACCTCTGAACAGGGACAATTTAGATCTAAACTATAATATTCCACCCCTAGTCCCAAAAGATTGATGTTCATCTCATTATCCAAATGTATTTAGTTCATTTCTAAGAAACTATAACATATAATTCTGGCACTGCTGAAAAATCCAGTCTTCTCTGAGACTCAAGGCAAATTCTTAGCTGTGAGCCCATTTAAAAGTCAAAAAGAAATGTAAATATGTCTAATATACAGCAGCACAGGAACATTTCTGTGCTAAAAAGGAGAAATAAAGGGATAGAAAGGAACTGGACCAAAGCAAGACTGAATATCAGTGAGGCAAGCATTAAGTCTTATCCAGGATTGAGGGCATATGGTGGTAAAGTGTATGCTCCAAATGGCTTGGATAACCCCTATGGCCTTGCTGATTTCAGCTGACATGGCCTCTCTATTGGACTAGCCTCACTGCTTACAACTTTCCTTAGCAGACATTCCTCATTTTTAACTGCTCCAGCTCCCTGGGATTTCCACTGTAGACCTGGCTTCTCTCTCACAGCTTCATATACAACTCTCTCTTGGGCTTCTGACAGGCACCGTGACCTTGTCATAACACCTTGCTTACTCTTCCAGGCCTTTCTCTGATACCTGGATAGAAGCCTCCATGACCTATACTCTGCATGCCTCCAGAGTCAGTACTACATGGATGATGACAAAGTCTGCTGTAGCCTTTGCATTTCTGGATGTCTAAATCTAGGGATTCACTTCTCTAGGTGACCCAACCTAGAATAAGGAAGACTTCTTAAAGTCTTTCAGAGGAGTGTTCTGTTCTACCCTTTGAACCTGTCATGGGTGTGGTCTAGCAAATGGCAGAGATGCCCTTAAGTGATCTTTACTGTTTTTGCAATGCTAATTACTTGGCTTCTTGTGTTCTTACTCTTTTCAAGAGTATACCCCAACATTATAGATTATTCCTTTCTAGCCAAGCAGCATAATTTTCATATTGTTCATTTTTGATTCTTATTGTAGGTCTGACCAAAAGCAGCCTGTAGTACCTATGCCTCAACCTGAATATTTGGCTGTCAGAAATTTTCTTTGCCAGATTAATTCACCACATTTGAATTCAGCCTCACCAACTTCTAGGAAATGGGCAAAACATAGGCAAAATCTTTGCCAGAATGTACAAAGCATTGCCTCTAGTCCATTTCCAAACAGAGTCCTTGTTCCCAGCTGCAACTTCATGAGCCTGACCTTTGTTGTCCTTACTCTTATCATAATTCTGGTCTTCTGAACTACCACCAAACTTGCCTATCAAGATCTTCAAATAACATTTTAGGACTTTCAGTCTTCTCTTACAAACCAGTTATAAAGACTGCTGGTCAGCTATACATTGTCAAATGTGGTCAGAGCAAAGACCCCAGATTTGGGACCAGTTTTCTATTTTATTCACTTTCCCATAACAGGGATGAAATACCCAACAGCTGTAGCTCAAGGAGCAGAAGTTTATTTAGGGGAGATTTTAGATCTAAACCAAAACAGAGCTAAATATCTTATAAAAGCACAATGCTGATAAACAAATTGCCTTTCACTGACTGCTCATTTATATATCCATCACCTTACATAGTTACTATTTGTAAGTATGTGGCAAAAATATCCTTAACTATAGTCACCGTGTTGTACCTTTGATGACCAGAGTTTATTGATCCTATATAATTGAAAGTTAAATTTAGTACCCTTTGAGTAACAACACCAAATTTTCCACACCCCCTACTGTTACTAGGTTTTGGGGTGCTAGAGTCACCTTCTGGAGGTGGTTTTTAGGTTCTTTCTGTCCTGAACAAAAAACTGGTCAAGATAAGCACAAACTGGAGCAAAATTTTATTAAAGGTAGGAAAAGAAACAGGCTCTGCAAAGCAAGTTTTGGCCAAGAAAACGTAAGAGAAGTACACCTTACACAATGAGGGTGGGCCACCATGAAAAAGTGAACACAGGCAACCTTTCTTTTCATATCACTTACTCCTCAGGCTGATGGCAGGTCTAGGCCAAGTTATGTAAAGCCTGCTTGTGTTCTCATGAGATGTCCATGTGTAAGACTTTGGGAACTGTTGTGTATGTCCTAGGATTTTGTAATTAACAGGTCATACCTACCCCACCCACCCCCAACTTTACCATGATCTAATCTCCTGTCTTAATACTTCTGGCAATCCCTAATCTTTCCGCTTCTATGATTTTGATGTTTTCAATTTCTGTGTATAATTGACATCATGTAGCATTTGTGTTTCTATGCTGGTCTTATTTCAATTTGTCCAGTGTTCATCCATGTTGTCACAAATGACAGAATTTCCTTTCTAAGGCTGAATAATATGAATCATGTTTCTTCATCTATTCAGCTTTTTTAAAAATTTTATTTAAAGAGAAAAAAACAAAACAGAAAAAAGGGTAGAAATAATACAGAATTTCAAAAAAATAAACACTAAGAAATCACTAGTTGATAAATTACATATTGTCAGCTTAGAAATAGTTGTTCAAGTTACAAAATTAAAACATAAAAAGTGGATATTCAAACAGTGAGATTACAAACAGTTCTATTCAATGATCCAACAAAAATTTAGTAGTATGGTTATCTATCTTACACACTTAAACATATATGCAGTTATGTCCTTTAGAGCACTTTCCCTTTCTTTTTTACAATAGTGATTACACATTTTGGGTCTTACAGTTTTTATTACTTTTTATACTGGAGACACAATGTGATATTTATAAATATGATTCTTATTTATTTCACTAATGAGAATAGTCTCAAGTTGTCTCCATTTACCTTTGAAGGCCTCAAGATCATCCTTTTTTATAGCTGAGTAATATTCCATTGTATAAAAATACCACATCTTTTTCATCCACTCTGCAGTTGATGGGCATCTTGGTTGTTTCCAAGATTTAGCTATTACAAATTGTGATGCTATGAACATGGGGGCATATATATCACTGTTTGATATGACCTTTTCAGTTTTTCTGGGAAAATACTCAGGAGGGGAATAGCTGGATTGAATGGGGCTTCCAATCCTACTCTTCTGAGAATTCTCCATATGGATTTCCATAATGGTTGCACCAGTCTATATTCCCACCAACAGTGGAGCAGTGTTCCTTTTTTCCCGCAGCCTTGCCAACATTTGTTATCAGTTGATTTCTTGATGGCAGCTATTCTGGAGTGAGGTGGAATCTCAATGCTGTTTTAATTTGCATTTCTCAAATGACCAGTGATGGTGAACATTTCTTCATGTATTTATTTGCCATTTGTATATCTTTCTCTGAGAACTGTGTGTTCATCTCAGATGCCCATTTTTGGAGAGAGTCTTTGAATTTGGGGGGCTTGATGTTTTTCAATTCTTCATATATCCTGGACACAAGTCCTTTGTCTGAGGGGTTGCTGGCTAAAATTCTTTCCCACTCTGTTGGTTTTCTTTTCACTCTGTTGGTGATTTCCTTTGAAGTGCAGAAACTTTTCAATAATATGAGATCCCATTTATTGATTCTTTGAAGTATTTCCCATGCAGTTTTCGTTTTGTTCATGAATTCTCTGCCTACCCCTATGTCTGTAAGACTTCTGTCTACCTTGTCTTTCAGTAGATTTAGTGTTTCTGTTTTAATATTTAGGTCTTTGATGCATTTTAACTTTAGTTGTGTGCATGGTGATAGGTATGGATCTAGTTTCAGTCTTTGGCATGTGGAGAGCCAATTTTTCCAACACCATTTATTAAGGAGACTGTCCTTCTCATGGAAGTATCTTGTTTCTCCATTAAATTTGAATGAAAGTTTTGCTGGGTACATCAATCTGGGTTGAAAGTTGCTTTCTTTTAGGGCTTGAAATACCTCTCTCCAAGCTTATCTTGATTTGAGGGTTTGTACTGAAAAGACTGCCATGATTCTAATGGGCTTTCCTTGATAGGTGAGTTGTGTCTTTTCTCTAACAGCTTTTAGTATTCTGTTTTTATGTTGCATGTCTGAATCTTAATTATTGTATGTCTGGGTGTAGATTTATGTTGGTTGTGACTGTTTGACATTCTATATGCTTCACTTATCTGCAAAGCAGATTTTTTCCCCCATGTTTGGGAAATTTTCTGCTATTCTGTGAATAGTTTACTGATGTTATTTGCATTGACTCCTGCATCTTTACTGATGCCTATTAGTCTTATATTGTTTCTCTTGGCATCATCTTGAAGCTGCTGGATTGTCATTTCATGCTGCTTTTTTATTTTTAAAAGTTCTATCCATTCATGATCACTAATTACGATCCTGTCCTCAAGGTCCAAAATTCTATCCTCAGCTTCATTTAAATGGTTTTGCCAGCTTTCAACAGATTATTTGTTTCTTCAATGTCTCTTTGAGTTTGTTTCATGGATTCTGCTTGTTTTCTATATTGTTCATTCAAGGTTTCAATCAGTTTCCCATGCTCCTGTACTTTTTAAAATCTATTTCTTCTCTAGCTGTGCTGAGCAACTGCTCTACTAAGGTTGTTATTTCTGTCTTTACATGAGAGATTACTTCTAATTTGATTTCTTCTATAGACTCATGGATTTTTTAAATTTCACTTGCTATCTTTTCAGAGATTTCCAGTGTGTGACTTTTGAAGTCCTCTATTTCAATGTCTCCTGTACTTGCTCCTGATGGACTAGATGTCTGAGATTTCATTTTGATTTTTCGCTATGCCATTTTACCCTTTCAGGTTAATATTTGGTCTTTCAATCCCACTAGTCTCAACTATTGGTAGTGTGTGTGTTAGGATCCTACTGTAAGGTTGATGTTTTTTCCAATTGCTGGGCCCTACAATGAAGAGGTGGGCCAGTCACCTGACTTCCCACTGCAGAGCCTGTTGGGTGAGTCCTATATTCTTCCTAGGCTGACAAGCCTAGGCGTATTGATGGAAATCAGTCCTTTGTTCCTGCTGTTATTATGTCTTCAGGTTGTTCAGAGTCATCAGATTTCTCTGTTTATAGTGTTTGTCTTGGCTGGGACCCTGCTGTGTCACTGGGTGTCTCCTAGGCCCTTTTAATTTTCTCCAGGTTGGGGGAGGCCTTATTGGCACCATCTTCAACCTACCTGTTCTCTGTGTGGAGGAAGGACTCACCCATACTCTTGCCAATCTTGCCAAGGGCCTACTTCTGGAGGGGACTTCGCTTTTGCTCCTGTTTACCTGCTGAAGGTGGCAAACTGTATTCCTATTTTAGGGGCAAACTCACCTCACTGATGAAAGCCTGCTGAGGTCTTCTGTTTGGATGAAGGGTTATTGAGTCTCCCTGGAGTACAGTTAATCCACTGCAGCCCAAGGTTCTAAGGGGGAGGAGTAGGAGACAGATATCAACAGCAATACCAGGTCCAGGAGATGGGGGCATCCCTGATGGCAGCGGTGGGACTGTGGGGGCATGGGAAGTTCCAGCTCTGGCCTGACCCTGTGCACACTTCTGGCTGGAGGTCCTGGTTCCCAAGGTCAGCGGTCAGGGTGGCAGGGGAGCAAGAGGGGCCTGGCTCTGGCCCAGCCCTGTGCACACCACTGGCAGGAGGTCCTGGGTTCCGAGGTGGTTGGCCAGGACACCAAGGGGTACAGGATCAGCCTAGCACTGGTTTGGCTCTGTGCGCACTGCTGGCTGGAGGTCCTGGGTCCTGAGGTGGTTGGCCCTATTCAGCTTTCTGTAGCCACTTAATTCCCTGCCTTGGTTAATAATAACTGTTAATAATAACTTTAGTGATCATGTGAGTGCTGATACCTCTTTGAAATACTTCATTTCATTGGATAAAACCCATGAGTGAGTTTGCTGGAGCCTATGGTATTTCCATTTTTTAGAAGAGTCTGAGAAGGAGTGACATTATTTTATCTTTAATATTTTTAAGTTCGTTGGGTTTTCTCTGTTGAGAGATTTTTGTTACATAGTCTTCTTATTCGTTAATGTTTTATTCAGATTTTTTATATCTTTGTGATTCAATCTTGATATGTTGCATGTTTCTAGAAATTATTTCTTTTAGGTTATCCAGTTTGTTGGCATGTTTATTTATAGTAGACACTTATGATATTTTGTATTTCTGTGGTATAAATTACTAATTTTTTCTCTTTTTTACTTAGTATAAGTCTTGAATTTTGCCATTTCTAAAAAGCAACTCCCAGTTTTCACTTATGTCTTCTATTGTTTTTCTATCTATTTATCTTTTCTCTGATCTTTGTTATTTCCTTTCTCCTACTAACTTTGGGGTAAGTTTGTTCTCATTCTAGTTCCTTGAATTGTATGGTTATATTGTTTGAGGTCTTACTACTATAACATGGGCATGTTTAACTATAAACTTCCCTCTCAGAATAGCTTTTAATCTTTCCAATATGTTATTGATATATTGTTTTCATTTTTGTCTTCAGTAATTTTCTTATTTTTCCTTTAATTTTGTCTTTGAGGCTTATTTCTTCACAATTGTTTACTGTGCAAATATTGGCCATTTTCCAATTTTTCTCTTGTATGGTATGCTAGTTGCATACCATTTTTGCCACAAAATACTTAATTATGATTTTAATCTTCTTTTTTTTAATTTAAAGAGAAAAAAAAAGCAAAACAGAAAAAAGGGTAGAAACAATAAAAAATTTCAGAAAAAAAAGCAGTAAGAAATCACTAGTCGATAAATTACATATTGTCTTCTGAGACCTAGTTGTTGAAGTTACAAAATTAAAGCATACAAAGTGGACATTCAAACAGTGAGACTGCAAAGAAGTTCAATGATCCAGTAACAACTTGGCAACATGGTTATCAATCCTACACACTTAAACATACATGCAGCCATATCCTCTAGAGCACTTTCTTTTCTTCTTTTTACTTTTTAAGTCCATTATCTGCTTAGTTATATCCTGTTTCAGGTTGCTCAGTACCTTACTGACTTGTTTTGTTCTTGTTATATACTTTTTAACCACCTTATATAATTCTGTTGCCTTGTTTTTGAGTTTCTCCTTATCCATGATCCATAGATCAGCTTTAGTGGAGTTGGGAGATTTTTGGAGGTATTTTGTTACTTTCTTACCTACTTTTTTTTTTTTTGAAGGTAGCAAAATACAGCAGAACAAGACAGAACAAACTCATGCGACTGCAGTGCAGTAAAACTACCACAGAACCTCAGAGCAGGTCACCAGGACATGTGCAATGGGCTCAATAATACAGCCCATTTTGTTCACATTATCTGTTCTTTCAATCAGGTAAAGGAAAATGGAAGGAAATATTGAACTTTCAAAAACAGAATATTGAATAAAGAAGTACCATTAATCAAAACTGAGCAAAACAGTGATAAAAACACTTGCCTTCAAAGAGATGGTAGAAGGAAATCCCCCTTACTTGCCATGCTGTATACATTCATCCTCCAAAAAGATACTCAGACCGCCGGTGACAACTTGCTAATGAGGAGTGGGGGAATGGATCAATGTCTGATTCTTAGCCCGCAGACCAGCAGGGCCCCAGCTGCTTACCAGGGCAGCCAGTAAGTCTCCTGTTCTCCCAGCGCCCAAAGTTCCAACATGATGCAGAGCTCAGGAATCGCTGATAGTTCTCGCCCTGGTGCACCGGCGGCTTGCCAGGCTGCCAGCTGCTCACCAGGGTGGTGAGTAGGCCACCTGTTCATAATCTTCTTCTTCTTCTTTTCTTTTTGAGGAAGGGTCTCACTATGCAGTTCAGGTTGGCCTTGAGCTCACTTTGCAACCCAGGATGATCTCAAACTTACACTGATCCTCTTGTCTCAACCTCCTGAGAGCTGAGTTTACAAGTACATGGCACCATGCCTGATTTCAGTCTTCTTAAATTTCACAAAACTTATTTTGTGGGCTGTGATCTATCTTGAAGAATACCCCATGTGTCCTTAAAAAGAATTCTGCTGTTAATATACTATTCTACATCACTATTAGATTCATTTGATCAATAATGTTGTTCAAGTCCACTATCTGTCTCATTTTCTGACTGTATAATGTCAAATATTAAAATTGAGCTGCTTGGCTCTTCTTGACTCCCAGCCCACCCACTGGCTGGCTCACAGGATGGGGTTGGCTTCTTGTTTCTTCTACCACCCCATGACTGTCACTGGCTCATGGGAAGAGGTTAGCTTGTTGGTTCTCCTCCTAGCCTGTATCAACATTTTTTATTTAATTTATTTTCCATTCCTTTACTTTTAGTCTACATATCTTTAAAGCCTTGTTTTGTTTTTTCACTTCATTCAGTTACTCTATATATTTTTGACGTGAGAATTTTATCCTGTTACATTTATCATTACTATTGATATTAAGGTCTTAGCTCTTGCAAATTTGTTTATTCTTTTCTGACTGCTTCATTGTTCTTCCTCTTTTGCTGTCTTCCTTTGTAATTTGATGTTTATTTTTATTTTTTTAGCAGCATGCTTTGATGATTTTTCTTTTATCTTTTGTGTTCCTACCATGGTTTTTTTATTTGTGGTGATGTAGAAAATAGTCATAGTTTGTACTTATTATAAAGGACATAGTTATAGAAGGCTATGTTAAGCTGCTAGTTTAACTTGGAGAACATATAAAAACTTTGCTTTAACCTTATTCCTGTCACACATATTTTGTTGTTGAGATCATAATTTATAATATTTTCCAGTACTAGACATTGAACTGAGGGCCTTTATACTAAGCTGAATCCCCAGCCTATTTCTTTTTTTTCTTTCTTTTTTAATATTTTGAGTCTGGGGTCTGCTAAATTGCTCAGGTTGAGCTTGAGTTTGTGATCTTCCTGCCTCAGTTTCCCACAGTTCTGGGATTATAGGCCCAAGGCAACATGTCTGGCTACATCTTTTTATATTGCATACTCACTAATAAATTGCTGTAGTTATAGTTATTATTAATGCTTTGGTCTGTTAACTTTTATACTATAGTTAAAAGTGATTTATGTACCACTGTGACAGTAGTAATCAAAATTTAATTATGTTGTTACCTTTAAAATGAGTTTTACACTTTTCTATGTTTTATGTTAGCATCTTTTCACTCCAAGCTTATAGAGCAACCTTTAGCATTTTATATAAGGTTGGTCTATTAGTGATTAACTCCCTCTGCTTTCATTTGTCTGAAGCATCTTTATCTTTACTTTATTCATTGCTAGGTGTAATATTCTTGGTTATTGGTTATTTTTGTTTGTTTGTTTTTCCCATGCTGGTGATGGAACTGAGATTCTTGTGAATGCTAGCCAAGTACTTTGCCACTGAGATGCATCCTTGACCCAGTTGATCACTTTTTCCTTTGATTGTTTTGAATATCCCACTGTCCCCTGGCCTGAAAGATTTTTGTTGAGAAATCCACTTGTATTTTTCCATGGATTATCTTATATGTAATAAGTTACTTTAATTGCTTTCAAAATTGTCTTTGAGTTCTGACAGTGTAATTATGTCTCAGTAAATACCTCTTTCTGTTTAATCTACTTCAAGTTATTTGAATCTGTATGTTCAGTTGTTTCTTCAGAATCAGGAAATATTGTATCATTATTTCTTAAAACTCCCTGGGATTTTCTCTTTCTCTGCTCTTTTTGGAATATCCATATTGCATATATTAACTTCCTTGATAGTGTCCCACAAGACCTTTGGGCTTTCTTTACTCATTTTCATTCTTTTTCCTTTTTGTTCCTTGATTAGGTAATTTTAAAGGATCTATCTTCAAAATCACTGATCCATCCTTCTGTTTGATCAAGTCAGCTGCTGAAGCCCTACATGGAATTTTTCAGTTTGTGTTCATTAGCTGTAGAATTTTTTTATAGTGTCTATTTCCTCATTGTACTTCCCCTCTTGATCATGTATTGTTTTCATGGATTCTTTTTGTCATTTGTCAGTGTTGTATAATAGCTCACTGAGCTTCTCTGAAATGATTATTTTTAATTCTTTGTCAGATACTTCATCAATCCCTTTTTTTCTTAAAGTTACTGATGCCTTACTTTGTTACTTTTGTGGTGTCACACTTCCCTGATAATTTGTGATCCTTGTGGCTTTGCATTTCTTTTGGTGCATTTCAAGTATACATGTCTTCCATTGTTCAGAGGGCAAGGGAAAGACCTTCATCCATGTATCCCAGCCCATCATCTCAGCTCATCATCCCATCTGGATAATCAGGATAGGTGGGCTGGAAAGATCCTCCAGGGTTTTGCTGCTAGAATCCTCTGGCTAGAAGTCCTGGTGCCTGGGTTAGCAGGAGAGTGATCCTGCTGCTTGGTCCACAGAGGCCAACTTGATACTTGGATTGTTGCCTTGGCCTGTAACCTGGATCTTTAGGGGTCAGCCTGGAGTCTGAGGCTAGTACTTGCTACCTGGAACCAGAATTCTCTGGGATAGGCCTGGTATTGCAATCTGTGGCAAAAATGAATGCTTGCTTCATTATCTTTTTGCCACATGGACAGGATCTCTGTTTACACTGTGTGGGCTTGGGCTGAGCAGGGGGTACAATATTAGGAGTAATGTGAAACTGAAACTGTCCTTCCTACCTTTTCAATGCCTCTTTTCTTTTATTTGTGATTACTCATGTGCTGTAATCTCTCACTTGGATTCTTTAACTCTTGAAAAGATATTTTCAAGTGTGGATAGTCGTTCAAATTGATGATTCTATGAGGATCTGAACACGAGATACTCCCTTTCAATCATCTAGCTATATATGTTTGACAAACTCTCACTTGTCTAACTGCAGTGAACTTTTTTAAAGGAGAATATTTTGACTACTTGAAGAAACTATGTAGAATAGCTTTTAGAAATCTAGGTGTGAAGCATCTGTGGCCTGGAGGTGCATAGGCAGAGAAGGAGCCTGATCCAAGAAGTAGATGAAGCAGACGATTAAGGCAGCAGAGGGACATACTGTGGTGAGAAGAGTGAAGATACAAAATGATCTCAAACCTGCACACAAAAGGTAACTCAAAGTAGATCATGGACATAAATGTAAAAACTCAAGCTACAAAAATTATAGAAGACATTGGAGAAATTATTTTGTGACCTTGAGATAGGATAAGATTTCTTAGGACAGAAGTATCATGAAATCTAAATGAAAAACTGAGTGTATTTGAATTCACCTACATTAAAACCTTTTGTTCTTTGAAAGAAATTATTGAGAAAAAAAAATCAAGACACAGACTGAGAGAAAGTGTTTGAAAATCATACAGTAGATAACTGAAATCCACAACACAGAAGGAGTTCTCAAGTTTAATAAAAACTCAATTTTTAAAAATGGAAAGAAGATTATAATAATCTCAAAGAAAGCATGCAGACAGGAAAAAACACATATGCCACGAGGCTCGGTACTGAATTATTATTCATTAAAACCACAATGAGATACTATTACATACTAATTAAGATGACTAAGTTAATAAAGACTGACCTTACAAGTGTTGCCAAGAATACAGAGCTATTGGGACACTTATACACAATGAGAATGTAAAATCATACAATCTGTTTGAAAAACAAAAAAGCAATTTCTTATAAAGATACGCATATACTTCATGTGTAACCCTGTAAGTCCACATCTAAATCTTTACTGAAGAGAACTGTATACATATGATCTCACAAAGACTTATAGACATGTGTATTCATAATGGCCAGAAACTGCAAACAGCTAGGTTCAAGTGGTGACTAGATCAGCAAATTAGGATATTTTTATACATTGGATATTTTCAGTAACAAAAGGAACAAACTACTGATGTATAAAATGTGGGTTTAAAAAAAGCCATAGACATAAAACTACAGGTTGTAATATGCTTCTTCTAAAACCTAGAAAAGATAAAACTATAATGACAAAAAACAGAACAGTGACCATCATTGGTCAGGGTATAGAGGGAAAGATTGAGGGCAAAACACAAAAATTTTCTGTATTTCATTTATGGTAATAGTTACATAGCTGTGTACATTGGCAAAAAGTCATCAAAGTACACACTTACAAGTGGCTAATTTTGCTACACAAAAATTACACTTAATTTAAAAACATTGTCTCAGGTTTCCCAAATTTGAAAAAAAACCCCTGAAGTGAGACATTAGAGAAATAGGAATGAACACTATCATGGATAACATAATGAGTAAAAATACCATTGACTCACTAACCAAATGGGTGATTTGAATAAATCACATAACCTTTTTGACTCTCAGTTTCCCCAGATATAATACAAGGAAATTGAAGACAATAACCTTTCTTTACAGTTCTGAAATTGATGAAAGTTTTAGGTGCTGTCATATAAAAGACAGCTATTCTTAAGGGATATTTAATCAACAATTTCAGTTTCATTTTATCAGGTTATATTAATAAAACCGAGAAAGGAAACTCTGATTTACGTAGTTTGACAGTATTTCAAAACAAGTTGAAATGGAAAGGTTGAATAAGCAAATACAGGAAAGAAAGGAGCTCCCTAAATAAAATTTTCATATAAAAAATTCCTCTGATGTACCTCTATTTGTACAAAATGTTTTAATAGTTCTGAGGATTAGTCACTATCAACACAGTCCAGTGGTGGTTAGAGTATCAAAAACATATGGGGTGATTAAGTGGTAGTCTTGAAAATATTCATTGGTGCTTGTCATTAGGAAAAAAAGAAACAATAGATGAAGTGTTAAAATGGTGGAAATGTTACAGGGAAACCTTGTACTTTAAGTGCCACAATACTGAAATAACTTCAAGGGATTGGCTTATATTCAAACAGGAAATTGACCAAATCAACATTTGGCTTGAGATAATGAAGTGATAAAAGGAGGGGTGGGGGAGCACAACTGTGAAAAAGAAAGAGGCAATGGAAGTTCTGTGTTATGCTACAAGGCTGTTTCTGAACAGTGTTTTTAATTAAACCTCTCCATCCAGTGCTCACAAAACCTAAATACAGTACTGAATTAGTGCCTTTAGGAACAGGTACTTAAAAAGAAAGCAACAAAAGTAACAAATTAGACCAGCAAAAGCACCTTTGTCTTTTCCACACCAAATCCTATACCACTTTTCTTTATTAATGGTCTTATTTCAGGAAGTAACAAGGCAATTAAGAAAACAAACTTACTGTGAAAGCAGATGAAGAAGACCAAGTTGCACAAAAACTCAGATGAGCACAATTCCCCAATTCCTGCCTACCCCAATCTCTTTGTATTGGCTCTCATCTCCAGGACCCGGTAATTGGAGCTTGATTTCAGGAGGCAAACCCTCCTGGTAGCAGTATCCAGGACCAGAACATGTGAAGCATGTAACCAATGATGTAATCCAGCCAGAGTTGAGAAATTAAAACAGCAGTTATCACAATTAGCCTTAGAATCCAAAACAGAGTTAGTAATTAAACACAGCCTAAAGTTAAACTAATGAGACCTTCAGAAATTGTATCAGCATACCAAAAGAGCTCAGTCTTTTACTGAAACTTAAACATGAATTGATTCCAGTCAGACTTACTATAGAGTCAACAGTTCACTGTATTTAGTTTGTACATTAAGGAATCTTTACGAATAATAATAATAATAATAATGACTATCATTTAGAGAATACTTTGTGTGTACCCAGCATTATTTTAGTACTTTATAAAACAAATCATTTGAGATAGGCACTACTGTCATTTGCATTTTATAATGACAGAAACTTTTAACTTGATTGTAGAGCTTGAGAGTAGAAGAGCAAAGATTAGAATACAAAAAGTTTGGTTCCAGCCACTATAAACAACTACAACCTGGGATAGCCAACGGGCTGCTCAGATCTCAAATAGGGTATGAAAACCAACCTTGGGATGGAGCTGATCCCTAAAAGAACAGAAGCAGAGACAGCAGGTGCAGGGAGGAAGTTGGTTCTGGGTACAGAACATGTGTTTGGAGTGTGTGGCAATAGTTCACAGGTGGTGGTACAGTCCAGCAGTCAGACCCAAAGAGGTTCAACCTGTGGTTGGAGAGATTCACCAGGCAGAGCAAGAGCATTGAGAAAAAATTAAGATACAATTGTTAGCAGGGTCCTTAGCAAAGAGCCCATGTTTTAGAATAACTAGGAATACTAGAAATGGTACCAAGGTAGAACTCAAGTACAGAAAATGAGAATGGAATCTACAGATGAGATCGACTGTGTTTGCAGGGGTAGTAAGGCAGATCTTCTGGCAGATGTAGGATTCCTTGCATGGGATAGTTTGCTTCATGGATGCTCTCAAAAACCTTGCCAAATTTTCCTTAGGTAGTATGGTAGTCTTGAAAGCTTCCCCCCATTTCCTTTTAAAGATAGTTGCCCTATAAAATTCTTTTATCTTTATCTCACCTGGGCTTTTGCTTCTCCAAAGAACAAGATGAATGAAAGCATCTTATATTTATACAATGACTTACAGTTTGTAAAGCATTTTTATATACATTTGCCCATTTGATCTTATAAGAGTTTTGTAAAGTATGTAGGGTAGGCTCCATTACATTCATTTCACAAGTTGGAAAATTGATGTTCATATTTCAGACTGTGTCATCATTTGGTACTCTCTAAGGTGGCCCCTGAGAATCTCAGACTCCTATGCACATCCTTTTGTAATCCCTTCTCATTGAGTATGGGCTGGTTACTGTCTGGCTTCTCATGGGCAGAATATATCAGAACAAATGGATTATCAATTTTAAATTAAATTATAGATGGCTGCAGTTTACATCTTGAGTGTTCTCTTTTCCTTTGATCACATGGCCCGAGAGAAAACAGCTGCTGTCTTGTTAGGAAGCCCTATGGAGAAATGCATGTACAAGGGATCAATGCCTGCCAAAATCCACGTGAGTGAGTTTAGTAATAAGTCTCCTCTAACCTTCACCTCTTGATCATCCTACAGAATAGAACACAGCCCTACTGATAGCTGATTTGCAGCCTTAAGATAAACCTTGATCCAGAGATACCAGCTGAGCCACATCTGGATTCTTGACATACAGACTCTACAATATAACAACTGTTCATTATCTTAAGGTATATTTTCTTGTTGTCTATACCCCAATTTGCAGTGCTTCCCTCCCCCAATCTTTAACAAATTTGAATCACTAATATCGTAATGGCTGTAGTCTACTAATATGTTCATGCTGAAATAGTACATATCCTCTAAATCTCAGTGGCTTTCATCATCAAACAATGATTGTTCATTCACAGTAGTGTCCACTGATGATAGCTCTACTGGATACAGTTTAGGTATTTTCCATTCTGCTCTGCATATTTTTACTTCCTGTATTAAAGCATCCTGCCAAAAGAAGTTGTACTTACCTGGAGCTTCTCATAGTAAGGGAAAATGCAGGAGTCAAAACTGAATCATCCAAATGCATTCACAGTTTCTCCTTATAGAAGCATATGCCACATCCAAAAGAAATAATTTAGACAGATTAACAGTGTGACTAGATAGTACTATGTAAAGAGCCATGGGAAGTTATAATACAAAGAACATTAGTATTTTATTCATGTTTCCTTTCTGGGGGCAGGGAGCACATATTTATAATATAGAGAGTTATAGATAGGATAATATATTTTACCATATATTATGACAAGTGGTTATGAATTTAGAGAGTATCAATGGTTGAAGAATTTGTTCTTGGAATTTTTTTCTAATTAAAACATTAAATGTAATAAATTAGTCTCTTTAGAGTATACTATGAAAAAGGCCCACTTTCACTGAAACCTTTAAGCCAAAGGTTACAAAATACTGGAATAGGACTTACCAAAGCAACCACATCCAAAATATATGAACATAATTGAATCATTATGCTTTTTCAGTTACATTGTGGTAGGTAAAGTAGGAAATTTGTTCCTTTTGATACTATGCTCTTTTATGCATTTATTTAATTTATTATCATATATTTGTAATACATAATGATTGCATTCATTTTGTGGAATTGCTACACATATGTATCACATCTCAATGGTTTTTGTTTCCCCTCTGAGTACTTTTTCTACTGTCTTTTAAGTGAATATGAAATTTCATGGAAAAGCATTGGAGATTTCTTAATCCTATGATCCATGGGAGTGTTATCACATGGCATCCTTCCTAAATTGACTAGGAGCATAATTAGAATTTCTGGAAAGTTGTTAGCACTTTCTCATGAAGGAAGAAATAAGACAAAAAAGAAGATGCAAATGTTTTTGTTGTTGTTTCACAACCAAACGTTCCGGTAATGATTTTCCACTCTTGCCTATCTTGATGCTTTAAATAGAGTCAAGGTTAAAAATATCTACTATTATAAAATAAGAAATAGACAGCTAACAATTTAGGAACTTGGTAAAGCTAGTTTAAATAATTCTGAAAACTGTTGAAGACACAGTCCTGTTAGTTTTTTAAAAAAGAAATTTCAATATTTCAACCTTTTCTATATAGTATTTTCATAGCTGACTTTGAGATTAACTTCAATGGCACCATCACAAATTTAAACAAAAATATCACAGTAGTGATATCTGTTGATGTCTGGCAGTCCTGCTTATGTGCCAGCAATATGCTAAATTCTTCTCCTGTACTTTCTGACAGTCTCATGCAAAAATCACCGTAAGAACATAAATTTTCCATAGAGAAATTTGACTCATTGAGCCAGTGGTGTACCAAGAGGTACAACACAAAATCATTGTGATTCAAGAGGACAGAACTCAGGGAGAAGGCTTACATAAGGTGAACTTTTGTTTTCCTTTTCTTTAGTCACCACATAAAGCTGAGCAAGATCAACATTTTCTGGTTTGCATAAGCTTTATTTCCAACTTCCAAACTATCCCAAAGAGTGGGCCATCCCTCTACATGCTGTAATAAGAATAGGGCGTACAGTTTTGTAGCTAGTGTTAAGTCTCCAGTTCTCTTGGAGCTAGTTAATCTGAGTGATAGAAGGCATAGATGTAACTACCAGTTTATGTGAGAGGTTATGAAACTACAGTGTAGCTTTAAAACTCTCATTGTGATATCCTAAAAAATACAAGGAAAATACTGTATAAAATGAAATAATGAAAGTTTGTTAGTATGGGTTACCTCTTTCTAGATCCTTTCCCAAGTTGCTTATATCTTTATTTCCTCATTCTTCATTTTGCACTGTCTCCTGCACACACACACACACACACACACACATGCCTGCACATATTTCTCCCAAAAGCATTTTTTACATTTTTTATTAGCTTTAATTTTGTTGTACTTATTTTTATTGTTTGTTATTTTACATTTTGTTTTCTTTCTGAAATAAATTTTCAATGCAATGAAGCTAACTAGATTTTCTCTTTGTTTTTCTTGCTTATGAATTGTCTTACTTTTCTCACTGCTGTGACCAAATACCCTATCCCAAAGTTATAAGAAGAAATGTTTCTTTTGGCTCAGTTTGCAGAGGTTTCAATTCCTAATCATCTGGCTCCAAGGATGGGTGATGTAACAGAGGGGCATTGCAGAGGAGAAATGGATAATTGCAAGCAGAAGGCAGCAAAACTGTGAAGTAGGAAGCAGCAAGCAACAGCGACCAGCCACTGCCTGTCCCTTATCCAGGCTACCCACCCAACAGCATATGCTTTACATCCAGCCACCTCTGAAAAGCCCCACCTATGACTGCATGAGACTTTAGAGGAATAACTAGATACAAGCTGTAATATGCATCTTATTATTTATTGTTCAGGGGGGCTTGATCAGGAGATTTCAGCGTAAATAGATTCTCTTCTTCCCTTTCTACAACAAAATAGGATATAGACCTTTGGTGTTTTTGGACAGAGAATCTCCATTAGGTGTCACCATGAACAGCACCTAACATTAAATTTTTGTGTGTGTATGCTGAATACTGACCCAGCAGCCTTCACAGTGCGTTCTTTTTATTTATTTTTATTTTGAAATAAAGTCTTTCTAGTTTAATATGTTGCCCAGGGTGGACTAGGACTCATGATCCTCCTGCCTCACTTAGCCTTCCAGATTGTTGTGGTTACAGGCATGTGCCATCACACCTGGATTAACATTAAGCATTTAAATAGGTGAATCCCACATCAAGTGAGATTAAATATGTTCTACTCCCCTTTGACCTATAAAAAGATAGAGCTGGGTAGCTTGCTAATTTTAAAAGAATTAATACAAGTAAAAAACTATGAATTATTTTTAAATAGGTAAGTCCTTTTAGTGGTTTTGGAGTCCTTCAATTATACATCTACTTAGGCACATAAACTCCAGGCCTAAGTTTCTTTGTAAAACAAAATGATCAGCTCAAACTTAAGTTCTGTTATTTTATTTTAATATATATATTTAAATTCACTAAACCATTCTTGGCATATCATGGGAGTTTCACTTTTTCCTTCAAGATTTGTCATAGAGGCAATTAGAAGGACTTGGATCTAAAAAAATACACAAATTAGGTAAAGTATTCATTTTTAAAAGGGATTGAAAGCCTATTGAGAATTTGTGTTTAATATTTATGGTTCTCATTTCATTAATGTTTTTTCATACTTGAAAATAGTTAACAAAACATACTGTTCTGTTAAACACATCTAAAATATGAATAGATATGCAGATACATAGTGTTATGTGCACTATCTAGTTATCATAGAAGTCATCTTGGAATCTGGAAGTATTGGCATTTTGTGAGGTTTTTTTCAGTTCTTTTTTTTTATTTAAAGAGAAAAAAACAAAAAGGGTAGAGATATTACAGAGTTTCCAAAAAAAAAGATAAACAGTAAGAAATCACTAGTTGTTAAATTACATATTGTCCTTTTAGAAATAGTTGTTCAAGTTACAAAATTAAAGCACACAAAGTAGACATTCAGTCAGTGAGACTGTAAACAGATCTGTTCAACAATCCAACAAGAACTTAGAAATATGGTTACCAATCCTACACACTTAAATATATATGCAGTTATATCATTTATAGCACTTCCTATTTCCTCTCTTTGTTACAATAGCAATTACACATTTTAAAAATTTCATTTAAAGAGAAAAAAAGCAAAACAGAAAAAAGGGTAGCAACAATACAGAATTCTAAAAGAAAAAAAGAGAAAAAAAAAACACTAAGAAATCACTAGTTGATAAATTACATATTGTCATCTTGGATATAGTTGTTCAAGTTACAAAATTAAAGGATACATAGTACACATTCAAACAGTGAGATTGCAAACAGTTCTTCCCAAAGAATCCAACAAAGATTCAACAATATGGTCATCTATTTTACATACTCAAATATACATGCAGTTATATCCCTTAGAGCCCTATCTTTTTATATTATAAACTTATTATTTGTGTTTTTGCACTCAATTGTTTTAGAGACTACCAATTCCAAGCTTATACATGTTTGGAGAGTAAGATTACCTATATAGACTTTTTAATACATAGGCTCATAGTTTAACCAACAATATGAGTAATGACAACTTGTTATTCAGGTAATGCCATAAAAATATGGCATAACTGACAGAAAATTTCATTCATATTCTTTGGTGATTCAGAACACTTGGTGAATACTCTTTCCATTTTCTCACCAGTGCTTCCTATTCATAGCCACAAGCAGATGCACCAAAACTGTTTGAGTAAGGCCATTGTTGAAGATGACTAGTAATTGAACCATTCTTCTAAGACTTCCAGCCACAGATCCAGAATGGGAGGAATGCAGAGACACATAAACACCTGACTGTCCATTACAACTGTTTCCATGCATTTGTTATGTATTTATACATCACTGGTTATATTTACTAAAATACTTGTGTAAAAGCAATAAAACTCTGTGGCTATGAAACTTATTGATTTATTTAGGAACACTGCTACTAATAATACTTGAAGTTTGGTTCTGTTTTTAGTTAAGATGCTCTTGTCAATAACTAACCTAAGCAACCAAAACCCAAATGAACTAATCATGTTGATGATCCCTGGCTATGGATTTTAGCATCTCTGGCATACAGTACTTTATCACATCATAAAACCTATACTCACATCAGATTACTGATGCCCTGGTTGATTATTGCCAAAGGAATTATTGAGAGTAGACTCATATTTTAGGCAAAGAGGTGCTAACCTACTGCTACTCATTACACAGAATTTTGTTTTCATGTAGTATGATTTCATTTCACCAACAGTGACTAAACGATGGGTGGCATCAATCTAAATGTGAAATATTGCCAGTATCAGCGTGTGTTATATATTGATGATTGCATCAAGATTTAAAGTAATATTATGGTTTAAATAAAAACTGTCTTTCAAAACTCTCATTTGGTCAGAGATAGGGCTTTTGGAAGGTGCTTGGAACATGGGGGCACAATAGCTGACTTGTTAGGAGGTAGGGCATGACTGCATGTGGGTCAGTGGAGGTTTGACCTGGAGAGGTCTGTCTCCTTTCTGGACTCCTGCTTTCCCTTTCTACTTCCTGGCTGTCAGGCCGTGACCAGCTTTCCTTGGTGGCAGATCCTTGTACCTTGCCTGCTCTGCCCTGGAGCTGGCTGAAAATCTAAACCAAAATAAACATCTCCTTCTTTAACTTATGAGTGTTGGGTATTTTGTCCCAGTGAGGACAGAAGTCACAAAGACAAGTAGTAAATGGGGCAACCATTGCTCTCAAAATTTGTTTTCTGTTCCTGTCTAAAACCTATTCATAATAATCCCTACCATTAATCAATATAATATTTCTCCAAATGGCTGTTTTTATTTTTAAATTTTATTTTAAAGTGAATAAAACCAAACAAAATAAAACAGAATAAAGTCATTTAAAACAAAACAGTGGGGAAGAAGTCAAGATGGCTGATCAGTGAACAACAAAGTACAAAGCCTCCCAGGAGAAACAACTCATATGCCAGAAAATAACATCCTGGAGAGACCCAGACAGAGGGAGATGGATCCTCTTGACACAGGAAGAAATTACAACATAAAAAAGCTTGTCAAACATGTCAGGACTACAACTGAAACAGCTAAAAATTTTGGGACACAGTGCTTTTGCTGCGATCCACCAAGTTTGCGCCAGCCTGAATTTGTGCCAGCTTGAATCTGCGCCACTGGCCTTGCCGCCCAAACTTGTTCCCGCCGCCACTCACAGGAACCACAGCAGTGTTGAAGTCACAGGTTGGTGAGCCCAATGGAGAGCGCAACCGGCGAGGGAACCTTCATTAATCCACAGTCAGTGCTGGGAATGAGACCCCCCCATGGGAAGGGTGCGACCAAATGGGTGACATGTTGGAATCGGGCAGGAGGAGCCTGAACTGGAAGCAACAGTGACTTCAGTTGGTTGCTCCCTCCCTAGAGCAGGATCATGGGATTTGTTTGGACTGGGCCCGCCCCTGGCCAGGACCCAATGAGCCATCCCAAATCAATTCCCTGTGCCTAGCATGCACTAACCAGGTGAAGGCCCCTGAAGTTTGGCTGGCCTGGTGGGGAGGGCCAGGCAGGTGAGGGCAGAGGTCTCTCACCAGAGTGCATCTGAGGAACCATGGCCAACAGGAAAGGGGGCTGGTACCTGCACTGTAACCTGTGTGGAGGAAGCGGGGACCATGACAGGAGAGAGAGGCAGGAGGAGGCCCCCAGCCCAGAATCCTGAGAGCACTGTTCCAGGAGAAGGAAAAACAAGGGAGACTGAGGGTGGCAAACACACAACATCAGACATGGCTTCAATGGACATTAAGAGATATCTTCAGGACCTTGTAGATGAGCTCAAAACTGAAATACTAAATCAGGTAAAGCAAGATATGAGTAGAGTAATAAAAGAAATGCTCTCAGGAAGCATCTCTCAGGAAGATACAGATGGAAGAAGGGAGGAACACAAAAAAAGGAGAGAAACATTCAATAAAGAATATAAAGAAAATATAGAATACATGAAGCAGATTCAGAGAGACTACCAGGAAATTAAAAACTCCATTGAAAACTGGCAAATCTCCTTAAAAGAAACTAAGGATAGACTATCAAAACTTGAAGACAAGTTTGTAATGTGTGATCATGAAAGGAAAGATCTTTTAAAAATAACAAGGAAACAGGCAGTAACAATACAAAGGCTAGAAGAGGACAAGAGAATCTATAATTTAAGAATAAGAAACATGAATGAAGAAGCAGGAATATGTATAGGTGAATTACAAAGGTTATTCAAGGACATAATTAAGGAAAACTTCCCAAGCATGGGAAAAGAAAATGGCATTCAGCTATGGGAGGCATACAGAATTCCAGCCACCTACAACCAAAACAGATCTACACCCAGACATATAATAATCAAGATACCAGAAATTCAATATAAATACAGAATATTAAAAGCCATCAGAGAAAAGAAACAGATTACCTATAAAGGTAAGCCCATCAGAATCATGGCTGACTTCTTGACACAGACCATCAGATCAAGCTCTCTTGGAGTGAAGTCTTCCAAGCCCTGAAAGAAAATAACCTCCAGCCCAGATTGGTGTGTACCCTGCAAAACTATCACTAGAAATTAATGGAGAAACTAGATGCTTCCATGACAAAGAGGAACTGGGGGAACTTGTGACCACCAATCCAACCCTACAGAGAATACTGAAGGACATTTTATAGAGAGAGAAAAAAAATACCAGGATTTTAGGAACAGTGGTAGAAAGGCCTCAATGAGTGGGGCAGGTGGTAGAATGAAGGAGAAAACTAGACAAACAATGGCAGAAAAATAGCATAACAGAAATGAGGCAGAGAAGGATGGCTAGAATCTGTAACATAGATGGCCTTGATACACTATATTGTTAATAGTGCACCAGGATTTAAAACCCATGTTATTCACACTACACTGCTTAGATGTATTATATTCTGTTCCAGTCATTCTACCTGTACTCAATTTGAGGGCACAGACAGCAATCCCGAAAATAACAGGGTATAATATGGTAATCATCCTTAATTTCCTATTAACGTAATCTAAAGCTCTGTATAACTTAACTGTTTTACCATGACTGATTGTAATTGAATCTGGTTTGTTAGATTGCTGTTTTGTATTGATAGATTTTATTCAAAGCTGTTATGATTGAAAGTATCAAGTCTGAGAGTATATAGGCAACTGCACTTAAGATGACAAGATTCACTAGAATATCCACTATGGTTTGATTATCACCTGCCTTTGAAGCTTTATACTGTCTACAGTGTTTTATTTTTACTAATATTGTTATGTACTGCTTTAGTCAATTATACTGCTATATTCAATTATGCCTGATGATATAGACAATTCTATTGAAGATAATAAGAAACAACACAGTAATCATTACAGATCACCTTGTACTGTGGTTTTATATGACTTTTTGTGTTCATGTTTTTATAAGAATTTGTTTTGTTTTGTGTTGCTAAGTTTTTTTTTCCTCTAATACAGAAAGGAAAGAAATACATGTAGAGACTCATGCATGCATAGCTTTTTACACTCTCACTGTTTGAATACCTACTTTGTATGCTTTAATTTTGTAACTTGAACAACTATTTCTAAGAGGACAATATGTAATTTATCAACTAGTGATTTCTTATTGTTTATCTTTTTTTTTGAAATTCTGTATTATCTCTACCCTTTACATGCTTTTGTTTATCTTTATTTATTTATTTATTTTTTTCTTTTTGAGACAGGGTCTCACTATGTAGTTCAGGCTACCTTGGGCTCACTTTGTAGTCCAGGCTGGCCTCGAACTTGCAATGACCCGCCTGCCTCAGCCTCCCGAGTGCTGGGATTACAGGAGTGCACCACCACGCCCGTCTTGTTTCTCTTTAAATTAAAAAAAAAAAAGAAAGAAAACAAAACAATGAAAGTGATACAGAATTTCAGAACAAGATAGTAGGTTATCAACAATGGCTACCACAATCTATCTTGTTCAAAATAGCTGCCCATAGCATGAGGCATAATAAAATCAAACAAAACAATACAGAATAAAAGCAAGCCAAACCAAACAATGAAAATGATATAGGACTTCAAAACAAGATAATAGGAAATTAACAATCGTTATCATAATGCTTCTTGTTATCTTCAAAATAGCTGTCCAGGCAATCAGATATAGACATGCAAAATAAACCAAACAATGTAAGAACTAAGTTGCTTCTTTACTTCACTTGTTATCTTTTCACAAATTTCAGGTGTGTGACTTCTAATTTGTGTTATGTGTCTCCTGAGCTTGTTCTGTATGGATTGGAGGCCTGAATTTATATTTTGCTCCTTTGTCTTGACATTTTCCTTGTTCCTCTGAGTTAGCCCATTGCTTCATCAACTGGCTATTTTTAAATGGAGATAATTTGAGGAGGAATATCCACATTAAACTCAAAATCTTAGAGTAAATAAAGGTATCAGATATTTTACTCATTCATTACTTTTTTCTTTCATTCACTAAACTTACTTATGTGTATAAATGAGACTTCCACAGAGTACCTTCTATATGCCAAGTATGCTTGTAGGTGATTGGAACCTTGTGCCCCCTAATTGTCAACAGAACACTGATCTGGCAATAGTACCCAAAGCAGGGAATGAGGCACAGAAAAGAGAAAAGAGATTTGCCAAATTTGATTCTGCTTCTTTACAACTTTGCCTAAAACTGGCACTGATGGTGTCTACAGGTGTCAAACCTTAACCACAGCTGGTGAAGTGTGCAAAAGCTGCCTTCAAAAAGGGAAGTTGACTTCGGAAATACAGGATTCCCTAGAGTCACTGCATTGGTTTGAGAACGAATTTTCCTTAGCATTTAAAAAATGTCATACAGTAAATGCTGTAGTGGCAAAATACAATTAGTCTCCCAAAGAAACTGCTCAACATAGCAAGATGCATATGTTCAGCAAATCTAAAATTGTAAATTTCATCTTCCTGACCAAGACAGCACCCCTATTTTTATAAATGGTACTAGACACAAGACTTTAAACATCAAAATCACCTTTGAGCATATTTTACAATCCTTCTCACTTCCCATGTTGCATATTTGGCCATGATTTTTTTCATTCTTTTATAGTCTTCCCCTCCTTCTCTGTATTCCACCTTGATCTGAGCTCCTGTGTTAGGAACATATCTCCTTGCCTTCAGTGTTTTTTTTTCCTTTCTATCATCAAAACTGTCACCATAGCATCATTTTTTTCATGTTGCTCGTGCTTTTGGTACACTGTGAAGACTCCTAAAGATTTGGCATTCATACCTCAATTATAATTTGTGCCCAGCAGATCTTTAACCCCAGTGAGCTTCAGATAAAATCTAAACTCCTAGTGTTGGTACTCTCTCTTTGTCCTCATTCTAACTTTGTCTCTTGATATATAGTTACTCATTTTTAAGGCTTCTGTTTCAATCAAAATGAGCCACTCACCACTCCTTACCCACTCTTTATGTGCTCACATTCAAATATTTACATATATATGAAAGAACACCAAACTTGACCTTCACACTATTTCTGACCACTCGTGGATCTTGCCTGAGCTTGATTTTCTACTGTAAAATAAAGCTCTATATTATCTAATTTCTCATTCTTAAAGGATTTTCATAAGTATCAAGGAAGTAGTATTTGTTGACATTATATGTCGAACACTGAGCTTTCCAACAATAAGCAGGACTTATTTTCATTTTGCAGATAAGGAAACTGGGGCAATAATTTTTTGTGAATATATTGTGAAGTAAAACACAATGAAAATGAAAGTCAAACATTATGAAAATTTTTTTGTGCCTGCTATTTAATCTTCTACTTTAGGCAATCTTAGTATTTCCAACAATTGCACTTTAAGTTATTTTAAAGTATAAATATTTTACAAATTTCTTTATAATATGCCCTATTAGGGTTATAAAGTCATTAATTACTTTGTAAATATTTTCAAATTTATTTTTATATAATTTATGTGATAGTTCACTGATAATTGTGCATTTCATTAGAGGCACTTAAAATTTTTGCCTGCGAGGTATCAACCATATACATGAAAATAGAGACTATGATAGGGATTACCAAGGAAATGAGAGAGGTCTCATGTGTGTGCACCACCTCAGGAAATGTGTGTATCATAGAAGTACAGAGTTGTCCTGGTTTCATATATTTCAAAATACAATTTGTTTAAGTAGGTCAATGAGATCTGACCTAGTGAAAGAAAAATTATGAAGGGTAACTCAAAACTATTTGCTGCATATTTTAAAATTATTAGTGATAGAACAATTTAAGATGGTCTCATTTCTATGGTGTTTTAAGTACAGTAGACAAGATAATGACAGACTCTTATGTGATGCTAGCTTTGAGAACTTGGCTTTGATAATTTGAGAGAGAAAGTAAAAGTAGTTTGTACTTGAGCAAAGATTTGTTTATGCTACTTATCTCAAGTTAAACCATCATGTGGGCTGAATGACCTTAAATCCTTCAATCTGAGCAGAGCCTAATGTACCATTTACTGATAGATGAATTCCAGAAAGCAAACCAGCTTCTAAATGTGTGCATGTGTGTGCATGTGTGTGTGTGTGTGTGTGTGTATAGACTCACATATCATATGTTATGTTACTCAATTACACATCAATGTGTTTCTTTTTAGAGAATTATAAATATTGGATTGTAAATAACCATCTATACAAAGAGGCTAGAGGCAAAAGTCTAACTCCTTTAATGAAAATGTGTACTTTAGGGATACCTAATGATTTAAAATTCTTTGTTGAAAAAATGGAAATTTAATTTCTGCTGTATTTTTTCTCTTGCCTGATTAGAAAGAATATGATTTTATGGTTCTTTGGTCACTAGAAGTAACTATTTAAGGTTGATGTCCTGGCAGTGTATTCTTTTCAATATAAAGTAGGATGCCCAGCATGAACTACATTTCCTTTATTACATTGTGTTAAATTCCAAGTACTGTTCTACATCTTAATATAATAAATATGTAGGACATATTGCATTTTCCAAGACAATATGCTTGAAATGAAGCATACGTTAAGGAAATTAGTCCATCAACCTCTTAAGAGAGGATGACTGTTTAAGGAAATCCTATTGGCCTTTTCAACTCATGAAGTTCTTGTGTTTTGCCTCTATCCACTAGAGGGGGTAATGTTCTTCTATCTTGAAAGGCCATTGAACTATCCAAATAAGATTAAATTACACCCAGTAACTATTGTATTTTAAAACCAGGTTAAATTAAATAATACACTGGATGCCAAAATTATCAATGAAAGTTGCTTTGAAAACACTTGTGATACCAAGATTAGAAACCTTTATTGTTCTTATCTATCCTAAAGTTGTGTAGATCTGTTGGTGCAAAGATGAGTAAATTTGTTTTAGTCATAAGAAGAGAATTTGCATAAAGTAAAAATTTCTGTAACCATTACAAAAATTATTATGCACTTTTTATGTGGTGAATTTCAATTTATTAGGGTTAATAATTGGTTGGCTCTTTTCAGCAAGGAGTCAAATTATCTCAGTTTTAAAAGGATTTATTTAAGGTATAATGGAAGTAGGTTTTAATGTTTATAATAAGAAACTGAGTTAGATGTGATATAGCATGTTGAATTGTGATACAAGATATGAGATTCTTGAATATCAATAACATATATATCAAAAGAATTGATTTATTACATATAAATATTTAACTGTCACTCTTTTGCATGGTAGCGATTTCCTTTAATAAATTCCAAGTCAAGAAGACAAGAATTTTTTTCCTTCAAATATCTTAAAAAATAGTTTGAATTGCAGAACAGCAAATCATATTTAATTGTTAGAAGATAATCAAAATAATTGGTTAGAAATAAGCAGTTGCCAAACTGATGAGATGTCATAATTATAATTAATGGTCCTCTTAGGTCAGTTGTTTAGTTATTTCTATGAATAAGAAAAAGCCTGATCAAAATGTAGAATAATTACTTCAGTAGAAGAGATAGAATTTGTGAAAGGCAAGTATATTGCATTAGCCCTATTTTTAAATAATTTCAATCATTTTCCAAAACAAATATATTTCTAGGCCCTCAAGATGACTTTCCCTTGAAGATAGCTGCACTGATAGTTTTCAGCCATGGTGAGTAACAGGCTTACTGTATAATTCTTGAAAGTATTGATGCACAGATATCCTTGCAGGAATGCTGACTCAGCGAGTCTAGGGCGGGATTGCATCATGGGAATTTTTAAAAATCTGCATTGACTCTCATTTGCAGCCCTGGTTGAGCATCACTGCACTGCATAGAGTTAATTGTGTCTGACTAGAGTTCCTTCTTGATTTCGACCCCTAGAAGGTACAATATTAAAATGTCTTTGGAGGCAAAAGAAGAAAATCATAGTGAATTATTACAGCTTTCTACAGGAAAACCTTCTATTGTATGATGGAGGTAGAGGCCTCCAAATGCCTATGCTTGATAGTGAATTCCATATTATAGGGGAAATAAACATGCTTTTGAAGTTTTGCATTGTTTCTTAGTAGTTTGTGCTGCTTGGAGATCTTCCAAATACAGCTAAGAAAGGCTTGGAGAAAGGACTTAACAGAATCATGGAAAAACTTTTGCTATAGACAAGAACAAATATTTACAAACAATAAATCCAAATAGACTGAAACCCTGTAAATAACTATCATGTTTTTACAAGCAGACTACCATGTCAATAGAGTTATTTTAAAAACTAAACAATATATTTATCTCCTATATACATTCAATCAAATTATAGTGAGGTCATATCTCAAATTGAGGTTTTATAATAACTAAGGAGTTAAAGCATATGTATTCAAAAAGAATTTGGTTTGTTTCACAACCAAATATGTACTATCTATAATTTATTTTCTATAAATAGGATCTTATATATTATAGTTACTACTTCATAATACATTATTTACTTTAATAAACTAAGAACAAACTAATGTAAAACATAAAAAGATCAATCTTTTATTCCAAAGTCTTTCACATTGTATTATTCAACAGTTACTGTAAATCTCAGTGACTGCATAAAGCAAGAAGGCATAGTTCATAGGCCAGTGGGAAGAAATAATATGTATTCAAATAATTGCAATGTAGTAGCTCCTTTGCAGATATGTTAAAGATGTTGGAAACTATGGGTGCATGGAAGAAAGAATGTCTAACTCTGTTTGTAAGAAGTCAAACAATGAAGGTAGTGTGTGTGTGTGTGTGTGTGCGTGTGAGAGAGAGAGAGAGAGAGAGAGAGAGTGAGAGAGCAATGATAATAAGTATTAATAAAAGGAGGGGAACAATATTTGAAGACTTAGAAATCCATTCATCCACTTCATCAAAGTTAGGATTAAAAAGTTAGGATTATCACTGTTAGGATTAAAAACTGGTGGTCAATTTAACAGCAGCTGAATTAAATCATTATGGTGCGAGTAGATGGCTCACCTGAGGAAAGTTGTCAGCATAAGTAGACACGCGGAGAAGAAGAGCTAGGCACTGTGGGTTCTTCTAAGTGTTGTTTGGAGCCATTGGTTTCCTGAGGAGCTTGTCATGCTGGCTTCCCCAACATGAATTTGGCTATTATCTTCAGAGAAGCTCGGGACCCTGTCGGTGAGAGTGGCTGTGGTTCACCTTGGGGGAGCTCTGCTTCTTACATTGAGTGTTGCTTCCTGGCTCCAGAGGGGAGGATGTGTGCTGTTTAATCATTAGGAGAAGCTTGTCATGCTGGCTTTCTGGCATGTATTTGACTGTTCTCATTGTCAGAGGAGTTCAGGACCTCCTTGTTGCTTATGATGGCTGTGGTACTTTTCAGGGAAGCCCTGGTCCTTATTTTGAGTGTGACTTCTTGGATCCAGTGTAGAACCCTCAACCTTCTGGCACAGCTCCTTCATCCTGCTGGCATAGACTCTCTGGCTTCCACCACTGACCTTTGGGCCTTCCCAGCAGATCTGTAAAACAGACTGGCATGAGTCCTTGTCGTGGGTGCTAGACCTCCAGTTGGACTCATGGGAGGTATTGTCATGGGCTCCAGGTCTTCAGCTGGACTCATGCAGGGCATTGCTGTGGGATCCAGGCCCTTGGCTGAATATTCTAGGTCTTTAGTGTTGTGGATAGATTTCCTGCACTTTCTTGTGTTTAACTTTGGGTGACCATCATGAAATAATATTATAAATTGTGGGTCTTGCTTGTTCTTCTTGCAACCCCTGACTATAGCACACACTCTGTGCAAGCTATAGTTTTCCTTCAAAAAGTAGATAACTATAGGGGCAGGGGATTTAGCTCAGTGGCCTAAGTGCCTGCCTTGCAACCATGCGGTCGTAAGTTTGGTCTTTGGTACTGATTAAAAAAAAAAGTAGATAACCCTAAAGATTATCAACATAAACCAGAACAATGCAGAGCATGATCACTGATGTGTAATGGTAGAAAATGCCACAGGGGATTTGAAGAAGGAAAGGCCTGCAGGACTTGTGCATTAAAGTCCAGGTGACAGTGCTTATGGAGCAGGGAATAACATCAGAAGGCAAAAGAAAGAAAACATGAGGTAGAGTGGGGGAGAACCTGGGGCCATTTTGTTTTTCTGTTTTGTTTGGAGCAAGTGTTTTGTTCCTTTGATTCAGATCATATCTTCCTGATCATTCTATCAGATCAATATCTGAGCTTCTATTAGAGTTATAATTTAAGTTAGGACTAATTAAAATTTAAGTTATATGCCCTTTTGTATTGTTTTCTAATTCTTTACTGATTTTTTAAAAATAAATTCTTAACCCTTTATTTTGTGAATTCCTTGAGGGCAAGCATTGATTTTATGAATGTTATCTTTCACATTGTCTGCTATGCTATTTAAATGTACTGTATGGACTCAGTCTTGTTTATTAACTGAAACTATGACTAAATGTATAGTGTTGGAGTTACCATATAAAATATAGACAATCCAATTAAATTTGAATTTCTGATAAAATTATTTTTAGTATAAAGATACTGGTAGGAGCTGGTTGTGGTGGCGCACACTGGTAGTCTCAGGACTCTGAGGTTGAGCAGGGAGCCTGAGCACCCTAGCAAGTTTAGTAAGACTGGATCTCAACATAAAAGGCATTGGAGGTGTAGCTCAGAGTAAAAGGTCTTGGGTTCAAGCTCCAGAACCCCCTCCCCATACATGCACTTGTGTGTATATTTTTATTGGTTTTGTTTTGTTAAATCTGGTAGTCCTTGGTGGTTGTATGTTTGTTACAGTTTTGTCAAAAGTTTCCAGTATCCTGAATATCAATTCCTGAACTTTCAACCAAGGATAAAGTGAAAGCTTATTTTGTTTGAAAGCTAGTTTCCCCTTAAAAAAGTAAACTGCCTACAATAAGAATGGTTGAACAAAAGAAATTTGTGAACCAGAGAACCAGAGACTAAAGGTGAGTGACCAAAAGTGTGATGTCCACACAGAAGAGAGGGGATGATACTGAGAGAAGAGAGTTGTCTGAAGGAATAAGAGGTAAGATAGGGAATAAGAAAAGTAAAAACAGGAAGAGCGAGAGAAGGAGCTCATTTTAGAAAACTGCAGGAATTAAAAGAGGAAAAATCAAGAAGAACTATTGAAAAGTGGAATAGAAAAAAATTCACAATACAAGAAATACAAAGAGAGAAACAGAGGTTTGGGAAGATGTGAAAAATAATAAAAACTACTGTGTCCTTCACCTGCCACTTGTGTGGTCAAGCGCTTGACCTCTTACTGAAATTTCACATGTGTTTTTCAGGACACTCAAATTGGAAAAGAACGGAAAGCAGAATTTACTGGAGGGAGAAAAACAGACAAGAGAGGGAGAGGCAAGAGCACCCATACCATGCACCCAAGAAATCAAAACTCCTGATTATTGAGATCACCTGAGAAAGAGCTAGGGAAGAAGTAGGAGCTAGAAATGTCTCTTTAAAAGAAATTAATATTATATGAACAAATTAAGAATCATTCCAGATAACTTTTCTTTCCAAATTATATTAAGTAGGGCTGCAGATTTCCAAATGCCATTGACTTATGTGGATCAGGAGAGTTATTTTCTTTCCTTCAGAACTGTTGATATGAAGGAATATTAGTCAGATTTACCTTTGAGCGTTATTTTGAAAGCTGAGAGATGTCCATGTGTAATGGAATTAAAATTACAAAAACTAAACCAAAGACTCAAACATCTGTGAAGAAGGCCAAATCTCACAATTTGTGAATTAATTATGGGTAAATTTAAAACTAAATATTTAGATCCCTCTCCCCCTCTGCAGGCATGCATAGACCAACACATACACAAAGCTACATTCCTATAGGGAAAAGGGGGCATGACTTATTGGTATGTGTATAACAACGATTTATGGATTTTATCTTAATAAAAACCATCAGTCTGACGTGGCTGCTAAGAAAGTAATGTACCTTTTTGAGCTTGGTAACAGACCTATAATGGTTTGAATAAGGGAAGTGATTATCCTGCTCTGGGAGCTGGTAGCAATGATTCTGGTGTCTTATATTCAGTTCTGAGGATTTTAGAAATAGGCAAAGCTAGACTGTGTTCAAAAGGGAATAATCTCTGGGTAAAGAAATTCAAAACAATTTCCCCTGAACTGACCTGAAATAGTCACCCAGAAAATAGAAGATTCTTGAGCAGTGAAAGTTAACATGTAATTACTGTATTCATCAACTATCTCAAAGACTATTAAATGGAAAGGAAATCAGACATGTCCTCATGAATGATAGAGGTAGAGGTAATGAATTAATGTTACAAGGAGCTAGACACTGGCTCAATATAAAGAAGTATTGGCTGTCTGAACTTGGTTAGTTTAGAGCAGTTCCCCAGTTGGCTAAATTCAAGATTAGGCTAGAAGAAAACCACTGGCTAGGATATTAAGGAATTCAACCTTAGAAAGATAAATATATTAGGCAAAATTTGAGACCTGGGAGGCAGGGTAATGTAGTCAGTTTATTTCTAAGAAGTCAGGCAATTTGGATCGAATGTTTAGAGTTTATGTAAAACTGACAAATTATAACTATTTTGTTCTCTAGTTTCTTCATTTATAAAATAAAAATAGAAATTAACTCGAGTGACAAATTGCATGTTCACTGTTTATATAAAGTAATTAATTAATGATTTTATAAAAAGATTTATATACTTTCCAACCCTTGCAATTGTAACAAAATATAACAACATTGCAACATATAACAAAATTGCACTTGATTTGGACAATACTTATCCATGTGTCTTATTTCAATAATCTCTGTTGCTCTGAAACTTGACATTTATTTTTAATTTATTATTTCTCACCATGATATAAAAACTACAAAGAGGTCTTAGGACTCATTTACACTGTTGGATATATTTGTTTTGTAGTTGTAGTCTATTTGGTGTCCAGAAAATTTTTATTTCTTTTAAGTACTAATATTACCTTGGGAAAATGCACAAGAGAAAAAATAAATATATAGGTCTTGATTTCAATCTTATAACAAACTTGTCACATGTAATTTGTACCCCATTAATTAGCTTAGAGTGATTTTTAATTATTGCTTCTGATGTAGCTTATTAAAATGTAAAGAGAACCACATGGAGAAGCTAGAACTCTTAAAAGATGAAATATAAGTAATAAAATGAGGTGTCCTGGATAACAAGATGAGAAGCGATGAAGCATCCAGGCCAGTGGGGCAAGGATGGGGTGCAAAGTGATTGGATCACAGAGCATCTTAGTACTCAAAAATGGAAATACAGGTGTAGGCACTACCTTTTTCTGGAAAGATACCTTTCTACCCATATGCACGTATATATACCTGTGCAAGTGTATGTATGTACATATGTATCTATGTATGTGTACTTATTATTCACGTATGTATGCATGTTTATATACAGGCAAGGCTATGGATATAATGTCATTCATGGATACACAACAGGGCTCTATGCTTACAATGGTCTCCTTGGTTTAATGCTGTACTGTGCAACACTAAAGTTCTTAAATTTTGAATGTAGAGTACACATTTCATTTTTTCACTGAGTTTCACATGTGCATAGATACACAAGGTACAAAAAATGATGAATGTTTAGATTAAAAAATAAAAAATTATTATAGTAAAAGACATATTGCCATTAATCCCCCTGAAAATACTTTGCCTCACTTTGAACACCTTTATCCTGTTGTTCTTGCCACTTTCTGAAGCAGTTCTGAAAGTCCTTTTTTGTGAGTGCATTTGCATTGCTGTCTTGATGTCCTGAATTGATTCAAAATGTTTATGGCAATTTCTGTCATATGCAAACATTACAGTGTGCCTTCATCCACCTTACTTACCAGATCTGGCTTTTCCCCAAAGTCACAGTGACATGAAGGTACACATTTTGAATTTATTCAGAACTTTGAAGCAACCACAACAGCACAAGTGAAGGCACTCACAAAAGATTTCCAGAACTAGGCCGGGCATTGTGGCCTGTAATCCCAACATTTGGGAAGTGGAGGGAGACAGATTTGTTGCATGTTCAACAAATCTGGGCCACAAAGTGAGCCCTAGGCCAACCTGAACCAAATAGTGAGACCTGTTTCAAAAGACAACAACAAAAGAAAGAGAAAGAAAGAAAGAAAGAAAGAAAGAAAGAAAGAAAGAAAGAAAGAAGGAAAAAAGAAGAAAGAAAGAAAGAAAAAAGGAAGAAGAAAGAAAGAAAAGTAGAAAGAAAGAAAGAAAGAAAGAAAAGAAATTTCCAGAACTACTTCAGGAAATTGTTAGAACAATGGAGTAAGTGTGTTTGAAGGAAGGAGAAATATTTTGAGGGGATTAGTGGTACTGTCTTTTACTGTAATAAATTTCTTAAATTTAAAATTTACTGTCAAAGGGACATTATTCTTTGTCTAATTGAACATTTTTCCCACTCCCATTTCTTTTATTCTTCATGTTTCCTATAACATAGATGCCTCATAAGTTATTGTTTTATTTTCATTTTTCACACTTTGAATTATTTTTGAAAGAGTATGGGCGGATGTATGTTTACATGTGTGTTAGTTTGTCTAGCTTTTTCTTGTTTTAAATTTTTGAGTGATAACTTCTAAGCTCTCTCTGTGTTAGAGCTGAAACTAGAAATCCACTCAGAATTATGTTTAATAATTTATTCATAGTATAAATTTTGATTTGCTTATTTATAATGGCGATTCTGTAAAATACTTAAAAGTGTAAAATAAAAATTTAAACCTCTCTTCACATTTGGACTAATTTTCTTGATTTTAATACACATCACTGAGATTTATTGTTTTTGTTTGTTTCTCAGCATTTCTAAGACAGATACTGGGTGTCTGATGTTACTCATTATCTTTGTGCTCCAAGTTCCTCATTGTTAATATGAAGTATTAATAGTACTTGTCTTTTAAGATTATATGGAGATCTAATGCAACAATGCACATAAAGGCTTAGAACAATAAATATCTGGCATATACATGCATAAATATTCTCAATAAATGTTAGCTTCTTATCAGCACGTTTATCATCAATCTCTCCAGATGGAGAAAAAACAGTTAAATCTTGGTTCCTTTTTCTTAATGTAGTTCTTATTTCTGGATTCTTGGTTTTAGAATTTTCTGCACAGTGGCTAAGTTGTGGAAATCATGGACTCGACCACACAAGAACTTGACCAAACAAAGTGTCATTAATGTACCAGGACCACAACTAGTCCCTCTGAGGTCTCCTTCCCTTCCCACATGCTGACCACGTAAAACAGCATAGACAGTTATTTCAGATCAATCCAACATAAAAGTGGGCCTTGGAAAAAGACTTGAAATAGTCTTCAATGGCTTTTTGCAAATTTTTGAATGCTTTTAACCTTCAGTTGCGATACAAATACTGCATTTTAAAAGAGTTACACTGGTTTATATTAATTTTATTTTTTCTAGCAAGTAATCCTCTCTCAATTTTGCTCGTATTGTATTACATTGAGATATTGGTGATAGAAGGAAGATGGGGTGAGCAATTTCAAACAAAAGTCTTGCATGATTCAGAAGTGCATAACCATAAGCTCATTTCTAAAATTCCATTTGCAGCAGGGGCCAAGGCTGGAAGTTCTGACGATGCCTTAGGGGAGCATTCTCCTCTGGAAACTGGCATTGAATGATGATGAACACCAGTGCAAATCGGGGCACATTTAATGAAATTCAACCTTAAAGAATGCCTGAATCTTTAAAAAGTCTTTATGTGAACTTTCAATAAGCAGAGTGTTTTTTTATTTTTATTTTTTGCTATGTGAAGAAAAGACAAGAAATCTAGTCTCTGTGTCATAATTTCTCATATGTTTGCTACTTTTGATTCTTTTCCTTTTTTCAATACTGGGGAATTAACCCAGGAAAACTCTACTACTGAACTACATTCAGAGCCTTACCTTTCCTCTTTATTTTGAGACAGGGTCTTGCTAAGTTGACCAGATAGGACTTGAAATTGCAATCCTCCTGCCTCAGATTTCCTAAGTGCTAGAATTATGTGTGTGTTACATGTTGGGATTTGAGTCACTTTCACTTTTTATAATATAATTCCTTTTCTCTTAAAGTTGTGATATATTCTCTGACACTTCATAGGGCAGCAAATGCTTGTCTAGTGCAGTTCGTAGTAACTTCCAAACTGATAGTCAAAATCTTTTATAGTGTAAATAAAGATGGGTTTCTAGGCTTCCTTTTAAAATATTCAAGAAAGAAATTCTATAACCTCTTTATTATTTCTGTGAGTATATAGCATCCTTAATTTTGATGAATTATTTTTTGCAAGTAATAGAGCTGGATACAGTCACCTCTGAAGATTGCAAAGCTCTTTGTAGCTGTCATCTTATTTAATTTTTATAATAAGCAAACTGAGGAGGCAAACTGCTGAAGTTTGAAGTGAATCTACTTGCTCTTTTGGAACTGTGGGGTATGGAAGCAGTCTTCTCGCAATAGTTTCACACGATGTTCTCCCATCTCCTACAGAGGACTGTGCATCCCATGTCCCTAGGATTCCCATTCTGTGGAAGAAGATGCAAAGGTTGCCCCATCCCCGGTGCTCCGCATGTGTATGGATGGCTTGATGTAGGGTGGACCAAAGAACATGGAACTGACCCTTAAAAGGAAGAAAATGACCCTTATCACTATTTGAGGAAGATGTCAATATATTTATAAAATTAATATATTAACAAAATCACTAATCTAGAATTAATAAATAAATAAATTAATTAATTAAGTTAAATTAATTTCTAGTTTCAAGTAATGAGGTCCATCATTATTTTTGCACATTATTTTCTTTTGAGCACTAAGCACTCCCTTTTTGGTCATTATTTACTTTCTTAGGATCTGTCTTACTCCTGTACAATTCCCTATTTCTTAGAACAAGGTCACTATCTTCTTTATTTATCACTGAATCCCTGACACTTGGGATAATAATTCACAAGCAATAAGAGTTCCATAAATATGTTCCTTGTGGCATGATTTCCAGGTACCGTACTAAGAAATTTAGGAGTAGTGTCCCTCAAATAGTTTCTATGCTGATCCTTTAGGAGCCTGCAGAGTTAAGCATACAGAAAGGTAGGGAGAAAGATCCTAAGAATTTCTGGGTCCATTATTCCAGGCAGAGGGGGTCATCTGAGCTGCCATGGCTTCTGTGGTTCTTTTTGTTTGTTTGTTTTTTCTTTTAATTTTGATCCAGTCCAATATCTTTCCAATTGATTTCGTGAATTTTATTTTGCTTCAGTTAGTTCAAGCTGTTTTTGTCATATGCGGCCACTATAGTTGCATATTGAGTACTATAGTTGCAACCAGTACAATTGTATAAGATTAGTAATGAGTATAAGGAGGAATGGAATATGATAAAGAACACATAGGAGGGTCTATCTTGGCTTGGTAAGAGCAAGGAAGTTCTCAGAGAAATTTTATCAATGCTACAGTGTATCATCCTGAAATTGGAGCAGGGAATGACAAGATGAAATTTACATTTCAGAAACATTCACTCTGGTGCAATGAGGAGAACTGGTAGCAAGGAAGACTGAAGGCCAGCAGCCTATGAGAAGGTTGCTAGAATAAGACACATAGAAATGGTGCAGCATGGACTAGGATGGGTTGCTAGTTTTTGTCCTGCAAAAAAAGGTGCCAGGATGAAATTAGACATGCAGGAGGTTTATTGGAAGAGGTGCAGGGAGAGGATGAGTGGGCAGGGAAAGGCAGATGTGATGACGTTGATTCTGTGAAAGGAGAGGGAAGGAAGCAGAATTGGATAAAAAAGGGCTCAGACTGCATTGTGATTCTGAGAAAGTCTTGGTCTGGCTAATGAGTATTTTAAATAAATACTGTCTAGCTTCTTCCACAAGATAGGACTAGAAATGTAGGGTATTTATCTGGACACATTTCTCTGGACACATTGTTTCCAACTAGAAATATAGGGAACTTCTCTGGACATGTTGTTTCCAACAAAATCATCATGTCTTCTTTAATGAAAAAAGAAAAAGTGATCCGGGGTAGGTGATCAGCAGTAGTTTCCTGTTTTTTGGGACAATCAAACATTGTTGGAAAGAGATTTTTAAAAATTATTTCCAGAATTTCTTATAATATCATTCATTTGTGGCTTCCTAAGAAGTGATATCAACAGTAAAAAAAATAATTACAACTTCTTGGGGTTTATGAACCACCTGGGACCAATGCAATGGGGATGTATTGGAGGTAGAGGGGAGGAACCTTAGTTATTAATGATGTGAAACTATGTGCTGGTATGGTCCTTTTTTAGGGATGTGTATATGATTTTATATTCCTTAAAATTTGATGTAAACCTATTTGCAGTTTCATGGATGCCAGCACAGTACACACTGGATTTCTGAGTTAGATCAATGACTTTGTTTCCCATGCTACTGCAGGCAGTATGAGCATTGCCATATTTTCAGTTTCCTCTTGTTTCAAAAGGGAAGAAACAGAGGGGCATGTCCCTGAGTTTAGAGACTGCACCATTTTTGTGGAAAGTAGTAGCACATCTACTGCTCTTTGTCATTGAGGTTGGCAGACAACTTCGAGTAATGGCCTGGGTAAAGAGCAGTTGGGGAATTGCTTTTTTGTTTTGGGAAACAAGATGTATAGGATTGCTAGAGTTCAGGCATTAGAATCAGTTGTTAGGGCTAGTTCTGCTGACAATCCATTGCTCAATCCTATGCCATCTTGGCTTTCATTTAATTTCTATGTATATACTACTTCATTGGCCATTCTGATAAACTTGCTTGCAGAGATTGGAGCTGACTAGTTTCATACAATATTTATTAAAGGATTCTATTAACTGGACTTCAGCAACAAAATAAGGCCAACCAGAAGTATGTATAGACCTCATCCATATCCCATAAAGTCCCAGTCTCAGACAGTGAGTAAGTCCCTGAGGAACCAGTATGCCTTATCTCAGACAGTCAAGATACAGTACGAATTGGGCATGGTGGCACAGACCTATTATCCCAGCACTCTGGAACACTGAGGCAGGCTGACCGAAAGTTCAAGGTCAGCCTGGGCACTTTAGCAAAAATAAAAAAAAAGTAAAGTAAAAAGGAGGCTGCAATGTAGCTCATAGTGAAGGCCCTGGATTTAACCCCTGAGACTGAAAAAAAAAAAAACCCAAAAAACCCCCCAAAAGTACAGTCTAATATAATGTTCATTAATACCTAGGCAAGGATCTTGTTGTCATTGCTGATAACTAGGAGAAGTTGCCATTTAACAATCATTTGTATTGGAGAGATAGTCCATGACACATTTTCTCCTACATGTTAGCCCAGGTCACTCCAGTTAGGGATGTGTTGTGAAACTTGATTTGGCTCACTAACCTTTTATTTTGCTTAAAATATGAGTTAGCACACTAGGTCCATACAACCTTCATTTTATATACGACAAAACCCAAGTATACTAAGCATATGGAAAAGCATATGAATTTGTATCAGTCAGAATAAATGAGATTGTGTCAATCTCTGTGTTTGTACATATTCAAAAGAAATCTACTGAAGCTTCTCTTGATGGTATCTGCCACAGCAATATAGTTCAGGGCCACACAGGTCCACTTGAGTTGTTCTGTTTTTGTAAATGAAAGTGGGAAGGAGGCGCCAGCAGTGGGGTCAGGTTACCAGTTGCCATTTGAGTTATTTCCTGTCCCATACCTGGCAGGTTTCTAGGTTTGAAGTATTTTGTTTCTCCAAGTACCAGGGCTATTCTTCCAAAGTTATGAAACTGATGTGTCCACTCCAACAGCCATAGGTTCTCTTTTCTCTACCACCTCTGACTTGGACCTAGACCTTCTATATAGAAGGGTAATATTCATATGAAACAAAGCATTTTTCAAAACTTACAGAGACCCAAAATGTTCCCATTTTTGACTCTCATGGGCCATGTAGGGGAGCTCATTGAACAGTGTTCTAAACCAAGTCATCATCCTTATGATCTATGACCTTGTCAGTCTCAAGAGGTATTCCAGGCAGCTGAACCTGAGTTAAGTTTGTATCTTTTGACTGGGAAGTCAACTAAAGAGTGGACCAATCAAAATGGTACAGAGCTGATGTTAGGGAGAGGACTCAGCATGCTTAGGAATGGTCAAGGTTAGAGACTTTGCGTACAGTCAGCGTGCATACCAAATAAAGAACATTGAACTTCTAAAACCCAGTGCTTTTATAGCAAGCAATAAGCAGAAATACTTTGTTATGGAGGTAGACATTATTTCGTCTTTGTACATGGAATTGTTGTAAACATAACCCCAAAAAATGGCCTGTGCAAAGAATGACCATCGTATTGCATTCTGATCCTACAGCAAAACTTGTACGGTTAGAGAGCCCTTTAGGAATGTAAGAAACAATCCGATGAAACTTTTTACTGTTTTCACTGACAGGAACTTTGTTTTAACTTTCTTTAGTGTCCTTGAGAAGAAAGCCCTCAGGAAACTATTTGATCTTGGTGTCAGTAATAATTGGGTCTCTACCTAACAATTATAAATATTGAAATAGACTTTTCCGCCTTCATTTTGGTCACTGGAGAGGTTGAAGTCAAATATATGACTCAACTCTAGCATAGTCCCTGGAACAAATAAGTCTTCAATAAATAATGCTGATAAAGGATAGAGAACTTTAAAGTGAGATGTACGCTTTGTGGTGAAATCACTCCTGGCTTCATTTCTTTTCCCTGGTCTTCCATCCCAGTTTTTCATACTTATTTTAAAAACTCTTAGTTTTTAGTAAGTTTTTAATAAGATGGAATTCAAATTCAGGCCTTTTAACTTCTACTGTAGTGCACTGTGTTGTCTCTAGTTCTCTTTTCTTTGAAGTTGGAGAATCACTGAACCATATCTATCTCTCAAAAAATTTGTGACAAGTTACTCACTCACTCATCCATGTTCTTCTGTTCTGGTTGAGTTTCCAGTGATTTAGTCATTTGTTGTTACTATTTCCTGTAATTCAGATTTTTTTGTATTTTTTAGACCTTGACTAGCCAAAAGTCTTTTGAATGCTAATTTGAGGATATCGTCTCACCTTTTTTTTCCAAGCCATGTCAGCATTCCCAGACTTTTCAGCTACGCATATTACTGGGTAAACATTTTAAAGCCATTTTCACCCCTTCAAACAATAAGACATTCATTTATGTCCCCTCTCCTCATCTTGTTTTCAACAAACCATCTCAGTATTTCTTTCATTTCTTTTTGCATTGAAAATTTTATGGGGCTTTATATGTTATAATTTCCTGCTGTATGTAGGAAGATAGGAAAGTGCATCATTGGTCCCAGCTATTTCTAGGAAAACATTCAGCATTCGGAAGCTGCCTACAGGATTCAAATATTTTTGATAAAAGCTTGGCAATTCACTTCCTTATGCAATGAAAATTAAAAGTAGCTGAAAAAGTGTATTGCTGAGTGTAGAAAAGAGTTGAAATAACTGAGGTTGTTCATGATAAAATCTAATAATTGGAGTAGTGGCCCTGTTGATTCCTCTGAAGAAAAGCTAACCTGGAAAACCGTCATTTTGGGGGAGGGGGGTTGTTGTTGAGTTGTAAGAGTGTTTTAATTTACTTCTGATACATGTCTTTTCTTTTGGATACATGTCTTTTGTCAGATATACAATGTAACTTCCCTTTTTTGTGTTTTGATTTTCTTTTCTTTTTTTCTTTTTCTTTTTTTTTTGTCTTTTTGAGACAGAGTCTCACCATGCAGTTCAGGCTGGCCTTGAGCTCACTTTATAGCCCAGGCTGGTCTCGAACTCGCAAGATCCTTCTTTTTTTTATTTTTTTATTTTTATTTTTTATTTAAAGAGAAACAAAAGTATGTAAAGGTTAGAGATAATATAGAATTCCAAAAAAAGATAAACAATAAGAAATCACTGGTTAATAATTTACATATTGTCCTCTTAGAAATAGTTGTTCAAGTTACAAAATTAAAGCATACAAAGTAGATAGTCAAACAGTGACAGTATAAATAGTTACGCATGCATGAATCTCTACATGTATTTCTATCCTTTCTGTATTAGAGAGAAAAACAAAAGTTAGCAAGACAAAACAAAACAAATTCCTATAAAAACATGAACACAAAAAGTCGTATAAAACCACAGTACAAGGTGATCTACAATGATTACTGTGTGGTTTCTTATTATCTTCATTAGAATGTCTATATCAGCAGGCATAATTGAATATAGCAGTATAATTGACTAAAGCAGTACATAACAATATTAGTAAAAATAAAACATTGTAGACAGTATAAAGCTTCAAAGGCAGGTAATAATCAAACCATAGTGGATAGTCTAGTGGATCTTATCATCTTAAGTGCAGTTGCCTATACTCTCAGACTTGATACTTTCAATCATAACAGCTTTGAATAAAATCTATCAGTACAAAACAGTGATCCAGCAAACCAGATTCGATTAAGATCAGTTATGGTAAAACAGTGTAGGCTTTACAGAGCTTTAGATTAAGTTAATAGGAAATTAAAGATGATTACCATACTATATCCTGTTATTTTTGGGATTGCTATCTGTGCCCTCAAATTGAGTACAGGTAGAATGACTGGAACAGAATATAATACATCTAAGCAGTGTAGTGTGAATAACATGGGTTTTAAATCCTGGTGCACTATTAACAATATAGTGTATCAAGGCCATCTATGTTACAGATTCTAGCCATCCTTCTCTGCCTCATTTCTGTTATGCTATTTTTCTGCCTTTGTTTGTCTAGTTTTCTCCTTCATTCTACTGCCTGCCCCACTCATTGAGGCCTTTCTACCACTGTTCCTAAAATCCTGGTATTTTTTTCTCTCTCTCTATAGAATGCCCTTCAGTATTCTCTGTAGGGTTGGATTGGTGGTCACAAGCTCTCCCAGTTCCTCTTTGTCATGGAAGCATCTTGTTTCTCCATTAATTTCTAGTGACAGTTTTGCAGGGTACACACCAATCTGGGCTGGAGGTTATTTTCTTTCAGGGCTTGGAAGACTTCGCTCCAAGCTCTTCTTGATCTGATGGTCTGTGTCGAGAAGTCAGCCATGATTCTGATGGGCTTACCTTTATAGGTAATCTGTTTCTTTTCTCTGACGGCTTTTAATATTCTGTATTTATATTGAATTTCTGGTATCTTGATTATTATATGTCTGGGTGTAGATCTGTTTTGGTTGTAGGTGGCTGGAATTCTGTATGCCTCCCATAGCTGAATGCCATTTTCTTTTCCCATGCTTGGGAAGTTTTCCTTAATTATGTCTGTGAATAGCCTTTGTAATTCACCTGTATGTATTCCTGCTTCTTCATTCACATTTCTTATTCTTAAATTGTAAATTCTCTTGTCATCTTCTAGCCTTTGTATTGTTACTGCCTATTTCCTTGCTATTTTTAAGAGATCTTTCTTTTCATGATCACACATTGCAAACTTGTCTTCAAGTTTTGAGAGTCTATCTTTAGTTTCTTTTAAGGAGATTTGCCAGCTTTCAATGGAGTTTTTAATTTCCTGGTAATCTCTTTGAATCTGCTTCATGTATTCTATATTTTCTTTATATTCTTTATTGAATGTTTCTCTCCTTTTTTTTGTGTTCCTCCCTTCTTTGGTCTGTGTCTTCTTGAGAGGTGCTTAGCATTTCTTTTATTAATCTACTTATATCTTGCTTTACCTGATTTAATATTTCAGTTTTGAGCTCATCTACAAGGTCCTGAAGATATCTCTTAATGTCCATTGAAGCCATGTCTGATGTTGTGTGTTTGCCACCCTCAGTCTCCCTTGTTTTTCCTTCTCCTGGATCAGTGCTCTCAGGGTTCTGGGCTGGGGGCCTCCTCCTGCCTCTCTCTCCTGTCATGGCCCTGGCTTCCTCCACATGGGTTACAGTGCAGGTCCCAGCCCCCTTCCCTGTTGGCTGCGTTTCCTCCAAAGCACGCTTGTGAGGGAACTCCACCCTCTCCTGCCTGCTGTTGTCACTGAGGTATAAGCATCGGCTGTGTTTGCCTGCCCCTCCCCACTGGGCCAGCCAAACTTCATGTGCCTTCACCGGGTTAGTGCTTGCTAGGTGCAGGGAATCAATTTGAGACAGCTCATTGGGTCCCGGCCAGGGGCACAGCCCAGTCCAAGCAAATCCCATGAATCTGCTCTTGGGAGGGAGGAACCAACTAAAGTCACTGTCGCTCCCAGTTCAGGTTCTTCCTGCCCAATTCAACATGTTGCCCAATTTGGTCATGCCCTTCCTGTGGGGGGTTCTCATTCCCAGCACTGACCGTAGATTAATGAAGGTCCCTTCACTGGCTCTGCTCTCTGTTAGGCTCACCAACCCCTTCCATCAGCACTGCTGTGCTTCCTGTGAGTAGTGGCGGGAACAAGTTTGGGTGACTCTGCCGGCTGGCACGGATTCAGGCCTTTGCAAACTTGGCGGGTTGCTGCGAATGAAAACACTGTGTCCCATAATTTTTAGCTGTTTCAGTTGTAGTCCCAAAGTATTTGACAAGCTTTTTTACGTTTGAATTTCTTCCTTTGTCAAGAGGATCCATCTCCCTCTGTCTGCGTTTCTCCAGGGTGTTTTATTCTGGCAAATGAGTTGTTTCTCCCGGGAGGCTTTGTATTTTGTTGCTCACTGATTGGCCATCTTGTCTTCTCTCTGAAAACTGTCATTTTAAGCATGGGAAAGTTTAGTTTTTAGAGTGGACTAATGTAATACACTCTTTTAAAAAGTCAAGCTATTAATTAAACTCTAAATTTGTTTAAGTTCATTAGCATCATGAGGAGATGGAGGGTGGAAATCTCAAAATACCTAGAGATTGAAAATTATTTGCCCTTTGAATAATTTTGCTGAGATTCAAACAAGAAAGATGTTTTAAGTGATGTGTTTGAACATTGTCTTTGTGGTATATGCTTTTGTCCAGCTGTCATTTTTTTCTGCAATATTTCACATATTATTCAACTAACAACACAGACCAAACATCTTCAAACAATAGCAGAAAAGTCATCATCAGGTCATATCTCCAAATATCTAAAACCGCATTGCAACTCAAGGCTAAAGTATTATATGTTTGCCTGACAACTAGCTCTGTTACCAGTTTTAAGTCAGCAAAGTATTACCAATCATTATCCTTTGCATTATAAATAAAAGCAAAGTAACTCTGCATGTGACTCTCTTCCTTATATAGTTGTAAAAAAAATGTTGCAGTAACTGAGAACACTGCATATATTATGAAAGCTAAGCCTGAAAGAAAGACATATAGGAAGAAAAACAATTTTTACAATTCTATTCCCCCATGCCCACATTTTATGCTCATTATTTAAAATTAAAGGCCAAAAGTTAAGTTGAAAAACAGTAAATTAAGAGACAAGATGTGGGGACTTCAAGTTGTTTCACTTGAATAGAACCAATCTTGTAGTTCCCTCTGGTTTTTCTCCCAGGAAAGGAAAAATTAACAATCAGCATAATAAACACTCTTTACTAATAAGAGCAATGTGACTGTGGTTTTGGTCGTGTAAAGTGCTTGGTTTTTATACATTATTTCCCCTTTTCAAAACTGTGGCTGAAATAAAAAGTAGTTCATTCCAAAATATATGCTCAAATGGGAAAGTTTGAAAAATTATAATTCATTTTTGTTATGTATAGGCTGCCTCACATTTCTGTCATCATCGGTAACAAACCATTGTTGGCAGTTTGACTAGCTATTTTTAACCAATTCAGTTCAGTCTGGCTCTCAGTTGAACTGTTAATACAGTACTACTGATCCTTAATTTGTAGAACCACAGGGGAATGTTTAAATAAAAGAACACTCTATTTCATAGTAGTTTTTAAATGAAAACATATGTATCTGTAATAGGGTTTTAAAAGTTTTTTTCAGTAAGAGCTTAGTGTGTGGCATCTGCTGGTGTAGAATGTCTTTTCTAGCTTTTCTGAAGAGACACATCAGGTCCAGCACAGTTAATGGTTTAGATGTCTGTATCTCAGGTGCTATCAGGATTAAGAATGCCAGCGGAAGATTGTTGTCAGTTATTTCTGCTTCTTTAGGTAATCCCTTATATCATATTTAGAAAGAGAAGGAGAGAGAGCGGGAGAAGAAAATCTCAAAATGCTTTTTCAAAGTTGGTTGACTTTAGAGAAGCTCATGTCTAAAAACCAATGTGTATATTGTATTTGGTGAGACAGGTAAAAATGGCCACAGGATAAAGAAATCATTCCCTACCTGGGAGTCTTATCAAATATTTTAAGGTTCCTTTGAGGGTGTCAGTGAGTCCATGATTGTTAACCTTAAATCAACATTCTACATTATTTTTTTGTTAATGGATGAGGGTTGAAAACTACCTCAATTTGAAAAAATAAACATGGATTGTTCATCACCATTAAGCTGACATACTTGGTTTCTTGCACCATCTACATTTCCTTCTGCCTCTCAGGTCATGCATTTTTATTCTTATCAGTATCTCTATGGTTTGATTATGTTCTGTGCCTATCAAAACTCATGTTGAGGTTTAATTCCTCAACACAACAGCCTTGGGAAGTAAGGCCTAGTTGGGTGGGTGGGGGATTATAGGGCTGGAAGCCTCATGAATAGATTAATGTTTTTTCCAGGAGTTTTCTAAATGGACTGAATTGTTATAAAGCAAGGCTATCTTTCTGGTTGGATACCCTTTCACATTGCCCCCATGCTATGACGTAGTAAGAGATCTCACCAGATGAAGTCCCTGACCCTGGGCTTTCCAGCCTCTGAATATAGCTGAATAAACCTTTTTTTTTTTTTTAAACAAATCGGGTATTTGTATCAGGTATTTTGTTGTAGCAACAACAGAAATTGGACTGAGACTCTGTTCCTCTCTTTTTTCTTTGAGACTCTCAGCTACTTTGTTTCCTCTGTTTTTAGCATATGTGCTCAAATAAATATAGAAATGAACTTTATGCAAAAAAATCAGATATAAATATACACATAAAATTTCTTAGTACTCTTCCATTATCTATATATGTGTTTGGATAGCATCAGAATTGTTTAGAAAATCTTGAATACGTTGGGCAAAGGAAAAGTCCTCTCACATCAGTATTTCTAGTTGCTTGTAGCTATAGTTTTTAGCCATAAGTAGTATATACTGTCCATGAATATGTGTAGGTATATTGTGTATCTATATCTCTGGATATATTTATATGCATGTATTGAAAGGCACTATCACAAAGTGGGGTTTAGAGTATATTATCTTGAAACAGTATTACTTGGGTTTGAATCCAGGTTCTATCACATATTATTTGTATAATCTTGGGCAAGTTACATAACTTCTCTCTGCCTGTTTCCTTATCTGTGACATTGTATAATAAAAGTGTAACTCATGTGGTAGTTGGGGGATTAAACAAGTTTATACACTTAAAATATACCACTTGTATAATTTTGGAATTAAAAATAGCTAGCAATAGGTTATATACCTCATATGGACATATAAATTTGTGTATATGTACTATAAAATTGCCTTGCCTACAGAAATAAGATAATTTCATATATATTGCTAGGTACCTTTTATATATATATATATATATATATATATATATATATATATGCTACACATGGCACACTTGTATGTTCCTGGAAATTTCACAGCCCAGGCTCAGATTTGCATCAAGTCCTTTAACCTTCTGAGCTTTCTTTTTCTCCTATGCAAAACAAAAGGGATGTAACATTTCTTGCAAGTTTGTGGTGAGGAAAAACACAAATACATTTAAAAAGTACTTGGCCAAGAGCCTGGCACATAGTAAATGCTTGATAAATGGAAAACACTGACGTTTAATGTGTCAGTCCCACTTCAAATGTGGGAGATTTTTTTTTCCCCAACACAAACAAACATCCCACTGCAAGTTTTTGATCAGCTATGCTTTTGCTGTATAATGATCATAGCTTAGTCTTCAGGGCATGTGGTTTCAATAAGAATCAGTGGTTGGAAGTTTGCTGCCTATAGGAGCAAAAGAAGGGAAAAGGATGGTGTCATTGGAGTTGCACCAGGATCTCACTAGGCAGCTCGAAACTTTGCACCTCCTCTCCATCTGCCCAGCCCTGCTTCTGCCGGTAGGAAGCCTGGTTGCCCCAGAAACTGTAATATTGAAGAAATAGTAGAAGCCAAGACACTGAGGAATGCGCTTGTGCTACCTGGTGGGTTAGGCTAAGCAGGCACAATTGGAACCCATGGCCAGAGACACAGGGAAGGATTCTCTCTCTTTCTCTATTTCTCTTCTCCCTGGGACTGAACCCACTGTGCTCCCATTGAGCTGTATGCCCAGCCCTTTTAATTTTTTTTTTTTTTGACACCAGGTCTCCATATGTCTGTGCCCAGAATGGTCTCCAACTTGTTACCTCCCTATCTCAGCTTTTTGGAAATTCACTGTAAATGGCAATTCTTTTTCAGATATCATGCATTTTTATATAACTAGTAGTGATGAGTAGTGTGTTATAATTGGGCTGATTTGTTTCTTATATATTTATTGAAAGAACTAGGCCTGATATATGGAAACCGGCAATGTATATATTAGCAGTATAAGCCATTCAACATAAGCCAAGGTCTTCATAAAGCAACACTTAAATTCAAGGTAGAGTGCAACTGTCAGTGAATTCTTATGCCATGTAAGGGGCTCCGATTTGAAGCTTTAATGACAGAAGTGTGAGGAAAAGTACTATCATACATAGGAAAGGTGTTTCATGCACATGCACAGAATTTTTTCCACATACTCCATGATCCCACAGTAATCTAGCACTTTGAATCTTACTGTTATCCAGGATCTCTCTCATTATGCAGTTAAAGAAATATAACAAACTTTAAGGATACAGATTTTGATTGCCATATCCAGAGCTATATCCAAACAGCAAATAATTATAAATTCTGGGTATAAATTCTAGGCAAACGATAATTTTGAGTCCTCATGAAAACCCTGAGTTTATTTGATTGTTCTCTTAATTACTGGGCTGTATGCTATCAAATATTTGTGGAAGAAGCTTTTCTTTGTGGGAGTGCATAATAACCATACTTATACTTTGAAAAATTTGCCTTGAGTTATTAAGATTTGCATTTCTCACTTTTGTTCCAGGGAAAGGTGTTTAGCCATTTTTAGAAAGTAGGTACCAAGTAATCAATCACAAACACCCTCAGACGGTTTCTGCCCCTAGACAAGTGCAAAATCTCAGGTACCAGCAATTCACCTCCAGAAACGAATCTACAAAAAGGTAGAAAGGATGTATCACTTTTATAGGTGACTATATTGTGATTAGGATGTGTTGTGTGCATTCCGAAAGTATATTTGCTTACTAACTGCCTTCAGACATCAGTCCCAGAAAGTCGGAGAAACATCAGGAATTGACAGGCAAACCCTAAGCATCGCTTCCAAATGCCTCCAGAGCTCTGCTTTTCCAGAGACTTGAAGAATAAACAGAGGAGGGTCATTGATCTTCTGGTCGTGTTGTTGCACCCTGGGAAAAGCTGGGAGTGCCCAGGGCAGAGGCGCAGTCAATGGATGCGCTTCTGAAGGAAAATCAGTGATGGAAAAAGAGAACACGCAAATCGGTGTGGAGTAAAAGGAGAGGAAGGTGACGCGATAAAAAGAAACGTGTTGCTCGAATTGTTTCTGCGTCGCCTTCTCCAGCATCCTCCTCCAAATCTGCAGCTTCCCCTGTACCCTCCTCCCCGCCTTCCCTGGACAAGGCTCCAGGAGATCACTGTCAGGAACCCCGCCCCCGCCCACCCTGTCTCGAGATTTAATAGGTTTTTTTCCCCCCTGGCAAACCGGCAGCTGTTTTAAGTCAATGAAAGTAAGATTAGAAGAGATAAGCGCCCGAGCCCGCGAGGGAGCTGTCAGAACACACACTTAAATCAGCCCCACAGCTTCTGCTCCGAGCATCACCTACGGAGTTTCTTCTGGTGGTGATGTAACTCAAGTAACTCAGGATCCCTCTCTGGGCTCCACGCGCCGGCTCAAGTGTCATAGTTGGAGGCTTCGAAGCCTAGTGCCCAGCCTTATTTAGCCCCAAATAGCCATTCTCTGATTCTGGTGTCTTGGGCATTGGGTTTTCTTTTTCTTTCCTTTTTTTTTTTTGGCTTCACTCACACAAAATCAAACCAGTTCAACCACCCCTAAGGCAAAGATGAGAGAGCCTCCAAACTTTTCGTCCCCCCACCCCCTCGAGAAGTAGGTGGGTGCGAAGTGGAGGCGAAGGCTGCGGGAATCCGTGGCACGGAGCCGGGCTCTGGGAGGCAGTGGTCGCTTTAAAATCCGAACCTCTGGCTGCTCCAGCCTGGGCACCGGCCTGGCGGCTGCTCGCCTCCCGAAAGGTTCCGCGGACACCCGCAGACCCCGCGCGCGCCCTCCCTGCGAGCCTTACTGTGCGCACCCCGGGGTGGGGGTCAGGAGGGGCCCAGGTAATGACGGGGCAGCGGGGCGAGGTTCGGGTGCGGGGAAGAAGTTGACAAAGGAGACTTGACCAAACATGAATGCGTATTTATAGATGCGAGCTCCATGGAGATCTGGAGATAGCCCGCTCTCCCTGCCTCCTTTCACTCCTGCCATTTCGCCTTTCTCGCTCCTTTAAGTGGAGGGCAGATTTTTTTTTTTTTTAAACATTCCTGCACCGTGTGGGTAATCACCGCGTTATTTACAATCTAGTTACTCTGCAGCAGACGGGGAAGGAAACTCTGGGGCTCTTTCCCTTCGGATGGATAGAGAGGGCGGCCGGGCGGCGCGCAGCAGGAAGGAGGTCAGGGTGGGCGTGCGGGAGCTCCGGGCGACCTGGGGGGGGAGCGGGACCCCCGGCGCCGCCCCGCGTCCGCCCCCGTCCCCGCCGCACCCCCCGGGGCGGGCCGCAGTGACCGCCGGCTGGTGCGCTGCCCTCTCCTCCCCCATTGTTCCCACTGTCTTTTTGCCTTTGTTATTTGCACTCGCATTGTGTTGTTTGTCTCTGAAGCCGCCTCATGACCAGCAAAGGGATTTCACCTCGTCCTTGAAAGCGAGCGAGAGCCGGGGGCAGAGAGAGATAGGGAGAGGGAGGGAGCGAAAGAGAGAGAGGGACCGGCGCGCACACACGCAAACACACCGACACACACGCACACAGCGACACACACACACGCACACACACGCACACACACACCCCAGAGTGAAAAAGGCGAGCCACCAAAACCCATCTCCAGTCTCCTCCCGGGGGGCCCCCTGCCCGTCACTGTGCCACTTTGCATCCCACGCCGGAGGAGACATTAAGGAGCCCGGGTAAGGTGCGTGCACTGCACGTTTTAACTTTGTTGTTCGTCCCGATGTCGTGGCAGCTCTCCAAGGCGCAGAGCTCCCCGCCGCTGCTCAGCCCCGCTCCCGGCTCCAGCGGGAGAGCCAGCGGGGGAGGGAGTGACGCTGAGGGGGGGGTCGGCCACCGGAGTTCCCCGAGTGCGCAGGGAGGGAGGGGGACCCGGCGGGGGGCAAGCCAGAGGGACTGGAAGCCGCCCTGACATCTTGGGGGGCAGCTGTCCTGGGGGACCCTGCAGTGTGGGCTTGGACCTAGACTAGGAACTGGGGTAACTTTATCCTTCCGTGGTGAAGGAAGCCTGCTTGCTGTCGGAGGTATTGTTTTGTAAGTGGTGGCGGCAGAGGTGGTGATGCGAGAGGGCAAGAGTGCGGGCGAACCCGGGGCTCGTCCAGGCATCTGGGCGGCTGGCGCCAAGGGCGGACCCCAAAAGTTAGACAAATCTCCTTATGCTTTGTAGAATATAAACGCTACCCCAGGTCAACCAAAAACTGTAAAACTGCCCCCCCCATCGTTTTAGTCTTTTTGTTTCGCTTTCTGCCTTTCCTCCCTCCATTTGTCAGTCCCTCTTGCCAGAAATTTCCGAACCAACTTTCATCCTCCTAGATTCTAGAGATTTCAAGGACCGGAAGCTTTAATTTTGATCGCAACTACTTTCCCCCCCCTTCCTCACTCAGTGTACAAAGTATAGGCCACTCACGTGGTGTGTGACTTTAAGCGCGTGTTTGGGAAACCTCGCTTGTACTTTGGGGCTGCACTAATAAGAAACAAGGAAAAGAGATTATATGAGCAGAAATCAAAATTGGATTTGGAAACTGTTTGAGTTTGAAAGCAGCAGCTGGTTGAGTATTGATCTGTTGGCATCAAACGCACACGAAAGCACTGTTTACATATTTTAAAAGTCATTTTCTTTACACTTTGGGAAGCGAATATATTAATAAATAGTTTGACCCTGGTGCCTAACTGAAGACTTTGATCTCTGTGACTCAAATCAGAGTGTGAAGAATGTGAATTCACTTCCATGTCTTCTCAGCAAAAGCAGGTCAAAATGAAGAATTTTCTGCATATGGTACTCTCAGTGCCAGCCAACTCAGGTACTCTGGGTGGCAGTCAACTGTACTTCTTTGAAAAAAGTTTAGAGATTTGTTCTAAACCAGTTGAGATCCTCACAATATCCAGATATCCACAGGAGTTTGTCAAGAAAGGCATGAAGAGATTTCCCCAGGGAATGCTTTTAGGCTCAACACAATTCTTCAGTCTAGGGCAAGACCAAGGGTAATCTGTGGGATTTGGGGTAATAAGTGTGGGAATCTGCAAAGGGACTAACTACACAGAGTGATTTGTTTCCTTGCTGTGCATAAATAATGGCTCCGAGTATTCTTAAAGTGCGCGCGCGCCCACACACACACACACACACACACACACACACACTCCAGGCCAATGAAGCAGACTCCTGGGAGATATGTAAGGCAATGGGCATTTGAACCAGGGGAGTTTTTGATCAGGATTACAGGAGTAAAGCTTGATTGTCAAGAGTGATTAGGTTAAAGGCCAGGTGGTTTTAAAGTATACAGAAATGGGTTTTAAATTTGACTTTTATAACATTTAAAAGGAGGAAGATTTCACAGTCTTTTCAGAACTGCTAAATTTTGATCTGTCTAATTTTAAAGGAATTCAGCTGTATGCGAATTACTGTTCAGATAGGAAAGGAATCTGGTTTCAGATGCAGATACATGGAACAAAGTTTCTAGGGGTGCTTATTCCTGATTTAAATATAGCTCCGAGGCCGAAGCCTAGATAAATTCAGCCACAATGATTTTAAATTATAAGTACTTACACTGAAAGGTCTCTTAGGCATTGTGCAAAGTTCTTTTCCAAATTATGCCATCAACTGTTTATTCCTTAGAAGTATATGAGATAAAAATCATAAGCATCACTTAAAACTGATGCAATACAACCTTAAATCCTTAAACTGGTAGGGATTGCTTTTGTTTGCCTAAAAGGTAGATCTTTCATCACATAAGTTGTTTAAAAACATTTAATTGTGGGGGTGGGAAGGGATGTGCATAATTATTTAGTTATTTGTGTTAATTATATGGTAGCATACTCCCTTGAAATATGCCCCCCCCCGCAGTGGCCTTCTAACAACCTTGTAGATGAAGAATCAACTGCTGATTTTTTGTTTGCTTGTGTATTTTTAAATTTTTCTTTTTGTAGCCTTTTTAATGGACAGTATCAATCCAATTTTATACAGACTTAGAAGTATAAACTCAATACAGGGAAAAAGATCTTCAATTCTGCATGCAGAAACACTATTTTAGTTTTATTTTTGAGCTTAAATAGTTCTGGTTGAATGGCATGTCATATACAATATTCAAAACTGCCAAACTTATTTGGTAAATAACCAGGCATTGGAAGTTCAACAGTGGTTATTTCAAATTGGCTTGGTTCTGTACATTTAAACACACATCCTGTTTGGAATGATACATAGTTTTATAGGATATATATATATATATATATACACATACATATATATATTCTATATATGCTATCTTTGGAGTATACAGAGTACATAGTAAATAACAAAAGAATGAATTTAGTACCCAGGTATGATGGCATTTTTTTGATCTTTGTTAGGAGTAAGGCATGAGTAATAAGTTTAAGTTTCCAAATACTTTTTCTCTAGTTCAAGGCGTGTGTATTTGGTTGCTTGCAGAAGTTTTTTTCTTATAAAGCAAATTAAAAATATGATGTAATGCTTACAAGAATGTATTGCTTTCAAGAGAAACTTCTGTTACTGAATTGATATCAAATCATGACTTTGAAAGGTATATTTAGAGCATATAAAAAGTGAAATTCATACAACAAAAATTGTGGTTCATAGTTTCTTAATATACAATGGATTTCATATAGCTGAGAATTCTAATACTGAATACTCAGATTTTTGGTAGGTATAATAATTGGAACTGATTGATTGGGATAGCCTACGTGGTTCACCCAATATCTGATCAACTCTAGCTATAGAGAATGCTGTAATTAGAGTTTTGAGAGTAACTTGTAAACTTACTTGTCTAGGCCTGAAGTCAAATGCTTTCCTTCTCACTCTCATGACAATTTTTTTTAATCTGAGAAACATAGCTTTATTTTAAAGGCAAAAAAGTGATTGACTGTTTCAAATAAACTATATCCTGAACTTAGATTTCAGATAGTTAATAAAATAAAAGTCCAATTTTGTTCCTAACATTGTTTTAAAACACCCATTTGTAAATAATCTGCATTTGGATTTCATATGTGAACGATTTGGGATCTGAAACGTATTTCAGAAAAGCATTTTGGTTTATCTTTAAAAATACCACACAAAACTGTCTAAACAATTCTGTAAATAAACTGTTCCAAATGCCTCAATTTGATGAATGAATTAAAGAATTATGGTTCTTAATCCAATTATGATCAGTCTTGCAATTCTAGTTCTCATTTGGGGAAGCCTAGGGAATTGAAATAGTAAATAATTCTGAAACACGAGTGGGGTCTTTTTTATTTCTTTTCCATGTGTGTTGTAACATAAATAATCAATCATATCTAACATTTATGAGAAGGATGCTAGATGTGGAGAAGTTATTTAATCATCTTTAGTTAGCGAAGAGTTTACTTGAATGAAAAGTTGCTGTTAATGGAAGCATAAATGAAGTTTTTAAAAATATGAAGGGAGGACCTAACCTTTTGTTTAAAAATAATGAACTTGGTTTTAAATTGCTATTGGGAAAATGGAGCATTTAAGGATCAGTAGTAGGGCAGTTGCTGAAGCACTTTTAGTGGCTTTCACCTGGCTTATATCCAGACATTTAGGTATGAATCTTTTGTAAACTTTATCAGCTTCTATTTCCTTGTCTTTAAAATTGAGTCAAGGTCAAGTAAAGCTGTATATGAAGGGAATGTGTTTTAAGTTGTTTTCTCCAAAAACTTACCATTTTAGTTTCCTGCCTCGGTGCTTTTGAAAGCTCACCTAATGAGGACCTTAAATTTCAGGATGGGCCCATGACAACATCCTGTTTTGCTTTGGTGGACCCTTCCAAATTCCCTTCTTATTTCCCTATTTTAAACTGTGGCTCTTAAACCAATTAATTCAAAGGTATAAGTAGTTCATTATGGTTTAATTTTATAACTAGATAATATTGTCATTTTTGCAGTTTATTACGATGATATAATTCCTTAAGAGAAAGAATTGTGGAGACTACAAGTATCAAGGAAAGCTGCCAGGGGGAAATATTTATAAACATAGGGATTTTTTTCAATATCACTCAAATCAGACCTTATAGGCAACTAATTATTCTACTTATAGTTAAAGATGACATTCAGTAGGGGTGGTATATTGATAAAATTAGGGAAAAATGAATACATTTAAGGGATACATTAAACAACTATTCCTAAAAATTGAGCTATTGAAAGAATGTATCTTGGGAGATAGTGATGGTGGCAGTGTTGTCTCCTTCAAGTATGCATCTAGTTATTTCCTATTGGTTATAAGTTTAAGAGCAAAAGCAAAAGACTTGATTATAGTTTTGATGCTCAATCACATGTCAGTCACTCAGCTACTTCATGGTTTTATGTTATTTTGTGTCCAGGGGACAAATAATGTTGCCTTTGTAGGGATAGAAGGATTTTAGTCTCCCATGCATTTGGAATACTATGGTAGCTCAGAACACTCAGTCCTACTGAAGCACCAGTTGACATTTTGGAGGTAAGGGAATTCAGGAGGGTATCTGGAAGAAGGGAATATATGCTTAGCCTTTGGAGTTTTTAAATTTAGGTTTAATTGTAATTCATACATGACTTTGTTTGGAGTTCTGAACTTTCATGGTTCTTTATTTGGAGTTCTGCCCACCTTTCTTAACTTTGAAACCTGGAAATTATAATATTCTTTTTTTTTTTTTTTTTTTTTTTTGAGATAGGGTCTTGCTGTATAATTCAGGATGGCGTTAAACTCACTATGTAGCTGAGGCTTGGATCCAACTCACAGTTATCCTCCTGCTTCAGACTTGTGAGTGCTGGGATTACAGGTGTGCTCCACCACTCCTGGCCTAATGTTTTTTCTTATTGGGATAGTGGGCGGGTTATACTAGATACCGTACATGAAATTCTGAATACTATTAGGAACTAGGTCCTGAGTAGATGTTAGCTGCTATGTCTTCTCTTCCTTCCAGACAAGCCCAGGTTTTGATAATAAATATGCCCAGGTTTTCTTTTTATTTAACTTATTTTAACCTTATTTGGATCTAAGATAAAAAGTATCACTTTCTTCAAGCTGAGATCAACACTTTAAAATAGTGATTCAGTTAACATCTATGTATGATCTCTGACAATGTGGTTTTATTAAGGTGCTGTATTTGGTGCAAGTGTGAATTCTATCTTTTATTCATATAAGTTCTTCTCCAGTAATTAACATTTTTATCCTACAAAGTAGGTAAAGACAAATAAAAACTGTAGGGCCTAACAGTACATTTTTCCTCATCATTTTTGGTTTCCTGCTAACAGGTATGAATGAGTGAAAGTAGATTGAGATTTAATCCTTTGATAGTTATATACCTGTGGGTTATATTATTACAGTAAATGTGGATAAACAGAAAGTACTTTTGGAAAAGAAATCTTATTTTGCAACGTTTTGCCCTATAGAGTCGACAGTTTCTTCAAAGAGAATCACGGAAGTTGTTTGCTTAATTAGGTACAAGGAAAAAGGCACCATGAATGTGTCATAGTGATATACAATAATAAGGAAAAATTAGTTTTTAGTTTCTCTTCTGAAAGAAATAGAATTTCTTTGTAAGTACAGCTGATGAAAAATAATGGACAGACTTCTTAAAAGAGCAGTTCACTGACTTCGTAGTTGTATTATTTGGAGCTTCTCAAGAAACAGTTGCCAAGAAGGGATTAGATATGTAGATATGTGTAAAGCTTATTGGTGGAGGGTGCAGGAAAAGGCAGGTTTGACACTTATGGGAGGGCAGAGAGAAAGAAGGAGCATCAAATAGGAAGAGGATAGATCGTAACAGTTCGTGAAAGGTTTGGCTAGCAAACCACAGTTTCCACTGGAGATGCCCTGGGTCTCTAGGAATAGGCTGTGTCAGTACTTTCCAAGGTGTTCAGTCCTGGGTGAGAGGAACCCAGGGAGCATGGATTCTGTGCACAAATGTTATTGCAGCCATAGGCTACCACTAAGCCTCTTATACTGTGAAAACACAGGGGTTTGGTAATCTAGTCTGGGGTTTAGTAGCCACCAAACCAGCCACCAAAAAACAAAACAGTACAAACAAAAAGCCCTGGCAATTTCTTTGAGCTCTCTAATGCTTTGTTTTTTTGCCATTGTAAGATGAATATAATGATAGTGTCCTTTCAATGATCAGCATTAAATGAGATTATATGAGATCATGTGTAAGTCCATAATGCTGTGCCCGAGTACAGAGGAAATGGACATTATATATTGCTCTCTATTTCCAGCATACTCACAGATGCAATTGAGAGGTATAGCTGAATCATATCAGGTATGTCTAAATGATGGATATTTCATGTATTAGAAAGTATTATTTATGCAAGCAAATATTCTTGATACTTACCTTTTAAAAATAGATGGTCTTTTTTTCATATGCATCCATCATTATCAGGTTATACACGGTACCATATAGATCAACTGACTTTGACCATGTTCAGGTCATTTTCCCTAAAGCATGAGGTGGGTGAAACTCTCTTCATTTCCTTACCGCTGTAGGCTTTCTCTTCAGCTGAGCAGCATTGCACTATAGGTCTGCATTTTATCTTGAGCCTCAAACACCTTTCCAGTCTTTGCTCCCCTCTGTGACTGTTCCTAAACCAACTTGCAGCACCACAAAGCACTGAACTCAAGTGGCCCTCAGCGCCAGCCCCTGCTGTGATGAGTCACAGAGCCACCAGCACTTTGTTGCATTAGATTTGATCACTGCCATGAGCAGTCCTTCGATTGTCAGCTAAGAGCTCCTTCAGGGAGTTGTCTCTTAATAGAAAGTCTCTTTTCTTTCCTCCTGTTGTAACTTTAAATTAAAAGAAACTGTAGAAGAGCTGGTGGCAATGCAGCAGTTCATTCTTCTACCCACTGGGAGAACAACATCTGAGAAAAGATGTTATTGGACTGAGAATTGAGTTGTTGCTGTTTTTTGGGGGGCCAGGGTCAGATGAGGTTATGGTGGAGGATGAAGACCACATCATTTAGACGCACTTAGACTGATCATCAGTAATGCATGTGAGAGCGGTGCTTCTGTATGTACCAAGGAGCATTTTTTTTTTTATGTGAAACACCCATTTGGCCTGTGAGATTTAGTGAGATTCTTGAGATCACTGATATTTTGCCCCAGATTTTTAGGTGGCTCTGTGTTTTACTGTGGGAAACTGGCACTGAGACAACTTCAAAATCCAAGGAGGATGAGAGGCAGGAAAAGAGAGCTAATTTTTGACACATTCCTCAGACAGCAGAACTCTCTAGGGAAATCTGTGCCCAGGATAAGGACTTCTTATTGTGAAGCTTTTGACATAATTTTCCCCAAATAATGAATAAGCACTGGTTACTTCATTGTCTTTGGTTAAAAAGGCTAATGAACTTGCACTTGGGAGAGGAAAAGAGAAAGTTGAAGCTGAGCATGCAGTCCCAGCACTCTGGGAAGCTGAAGCAGGAAGATTACATTTGAGTACAGCATGGTCAATTTATTGAGACATTGTCTCAAAAAAGGGCTAGGAATGAATGTAGCTCAGTGCAAGGACCAGGGGGTTCAATCCCCAGAACCAAGGAGGAGGGAGTGGGGAAGAAAGGAAGGAAAAAAAGAGGAAGATGTTAGTACTTCTGACATGCTTCCTAGTTTCGTGCTACGTTTCTGATTTAATTTTCCACTGTGCCAGGTTTTATGCCCTCGGTAGTTGCTGGTCCTTCTGCATTGTGGTTTAAAAACTACTGCAAAATCTGATGTCTGTTGAGATTTACTGGCGCATTTCATGGCTACTGAGAACTGAAGTTGTTTGATGTGTAATATTAGGAGCAGGTTGAGGTTTGCATGTAAGTTCTTGTGATGTGTAGCATTCCTCTGCAGTATTGGCATCCTTTCATATGTATCTTGTGGAATCAGTTTCATTAATTTATTCTTTCATGGGGAATGTTTCTGAACAAGTGAGTACTGTTTCAATACTATTTCTTATAATTTTGTCTTGATTTTTCTTTAGTCTCTAAAGGAGAGTTTCATCAACCTTCACTACCAAAAGTACAGTAGTGTCTTTTTTACAATCCATCTGGCAATAAAGTGATAATTTTATGCACACTAAACAAATACTTTCATCAGTATGTATCTTCATAAGTATCTCCATTAGGTAACTTTATGGGCCCAGTATTTACTGTTAAGGATTTTCCTAGACCACCCAAATATTCTTCCCCTCTGCTTGTTGGGCTTTTCTTAGCTTTTGAGTTACCACAGTCTTTTATTTTCAGGGCAATGGTATCCATTCCACATAGTGTAGTGGGTGAGGTAAAAGCTATATTGTTTACTTTGTTGCCTGCTTGGAGAGGGCTAGCCATAGGGAGACATGAAGAATTTCTCAGTGGAAGGTAAGTTCCCTGAGGACATTGGGTTGTATCTCAAGCACAGCCACACCACCTGTGACAGAACAGCTACAGAATAAATGATTGCCAAATGAGAACGTAGTTTACAAACTGACATTCAGTCAAGTCAGCCTTAAATGATGGAGAAGTAGGAAAACTAATAGCTTTTGACCATTTAATATGTTCCAAGCTAGGTGCTAGCTACTTTCCATGGAGAATCTCATTTAATCCTCTTGGCACTCCAATTAGAAAAGTATTATCCCCTTTTCACGGATGAATCAACAGAATCTCATGGGTCACGTGACTAACCCATTTCCCTCAGCTGTAGTGAGAAGGAATGTTACTGCCTATCAATCAAGTCTGTGGGATTCTACCTCATTTCCATCATGCCAAGGCATTGGTTGAGATCGCTCTCTGTGAAATGAAAGCAAGAATAATACATGCCTCACTACCACAGGAGAAGCAGGTCAGAAATAGTAATGGAATGTCATGACTGAGATGTGATTCCTAGGTGTTGGTTGTTATTGTAAAGAACCCATTCTATGTTTTAGCTGAAATGTTTATTGAACATAGAGATAGGTGTTACTTAGAGATTACTTAATGGGAACTCTTTTGTGATTTTAAGAAGCTATTCTCAATACCTGAAAGTTGACATCAAGGGAAATGATGGAACAATGATTCTCAAAGGTGAAAACCCAAAAAGTTAATTGAAATACACACACACACACACACACACACACACACACACACATATATATATATTTTTTAAATGCCCTTTTGGGCACTATCCAAGTTAGAATCTGAATCTCTATGATTGTAATCTTGTTACCTGGATTTTTAATATGCATGACTGGTGAATCTTTTGCACATAAAATTTTAAGAACCAATGCTAAAACTTTTATGATCTAGTTTGGTCATATACTACATATATGGCATATGGATGCTAAATAATATGCTTGCTATAGTAACAAGATAAAGCACAACTGATTGTTGGACTGCTGCAAAAACTTTTGATAGTTTTGTCTCAGGGTTTTGAAATAAAACTTTCAGTAATTTTGAATATACAGACCATCAGTATACTTAAAGCCCAAAGAGAAGAGCTGACACAACTTTCAGTTGGTGACAGAGAAAAGTGGCAGTGCGTCTTAGTTACTTTTCTCATTGCTGAGACAAATTACCAGACACCTAAGGTTAAAGGGGGAAAGGTTTATTTAGCTCATGGTTTATAAAGGTTGTAGTCCATAATCGGCTGGCTCTAAAGCAGAGTGAAACATGGCAGAGGGGTAATAGTTCATGGCAGTGAATATAGCCAAAGTAACAGAGAGAGAAAGAGAGAGAGAGAGAGAGAGAGAAGGAGAGAGAGTAAGAGACAGAGAGATAGTGAGAGACAGAGAAACAGGCAGAGACACACAGAGAGATAGAGAGACAGAGAGAGACAGAGAGTATATTCAGGCTACTTCCCCTAGGGTGAATATAGCACTCACACCCTTGATCCTAGTATTAGACCATGAATCAGTCATGAACTCTGGAAGCCTGCCCCTATGACTGCATGAGGCTTTGGGAGGACATCTAGATGCAAACCATAACATAGTGATATGCATTTTAGCCTTGCAGAGAACTTTTTACCTGGCTAAAAATAGTGATGGTTAAGTAAGGAAGAACAGAGATTGGTTTCTATTCATTTGTATCCCAAATGTTTAGCACAATAGCTGGAACAGAGTAGGTCTTAAAGATACTTGTTTAATGAAAGACAGGAGAGAGTAATATGTGGAAAATAGACTAGAACATTTCATCGTAATTACAGTAGTCCTCCCTTGTCCGCAGGGGATACCTTCTAAGAGTTCCCTGGAATATCTGAATAGTACTAAATCATATGTGTGTGTGTGTGTGTGTGTGTGTGTGTGTGTGTGTCAGTGTATGGTACTGTATACATATTTACCTATGATAAAGTTTAATTTATAAATGAGGCATAGTAAGGTATTATCAGTAACAATAATAAAATAGAGCAGTTTTAACAATATGCTGAATATCAATGTGGTCTCTCTCTAAATATTGCATAATAAGTACTCATATTTCTTCTGATGAGATAAAGTCAATGACATAGGCATTGTGACATAGCATTAAGTTGTCATGGAAGGGGTTTCTTGAACACAAATGCTGTAGTGCTGTGAAAATCAGTCTGATCACTAAGGTAACTACTTGACTACTAACTTTTAGGCTGTTTAGTGTGTACATGTGGATACTTTGCATGTCCAGGCAAGATAGAAAAAGATGGTGCTACTCATCTTGCTACTCAGAACAGTGCAAAAATTTAAATTTACAAATTGTTTCTGGAGTTCACTATTTGATATTTTCAGATTTTGGTTGAACGCAGGTAACTAATTCTGTACTGTGGGTAAAGAAGTGAGGGAGGAATATGCTGAAAAGGAGTTCTAGTGAGATAAAACAAAGGGAGGAATTTTTATCTTTTTGAGACAGGGTCTCACTATGCAGTTCAACTTGTCCTTGAGCTCCCTTTATAGCCCAGGCTGGTCTGGAACATGCAATGATTCTCCTGCCTCTACCTCCTGAGTGCTGAGATTTCAGGGGAGCATCATCATGCTCAGCTAAGAGGAGGATTTTAATTATCCTAGTATGATTGTTATAGGGAAGTGACATTTTTACAAACAAAAACCCAAATGTTTGGGATCGTACAAAGGGTCAAACCTTTGTATGAAATCAAAATCTGAGGCAACTGTGTTTATTACCTTGGGGGCAGCAACTACCACATGAGAATAGGGACCTTGTCTGGTTTGTTCTCCATGTGATCATAGGACTCAGCAAATATTTATTGAACAAAATACAGGATTTCCACATAAGCTAGAAAAAAAGAGAAGTATTTAAAGCCTACAAAAATATCTGTAAAGAGAGAAAAAATCTTGACAACTTTTAACCAGTAGATTGGTGGTCATGAAATTAATAAACTATATAAATCAACACATTTTTTGTGTCCACCTATTTAACATTCAGTATCCATCTGATAGTTTGCCTGTCACCAAGCAGTGGTTTGTAGCTGATTTTACTTTTTTTTTTACTGTTATGAAAATCTACTGTGGCGTCTAGCACAATACTCTTACTGATATTAGCTATTTAGCAAGTCTTTGATGAACAATCAAATCAATGAATGAAGAGTATTGGCTTGGGGGAGGGGAGAGGTAAGAGATTGAAAGCAGTCTAGAAAGAGCTTGCCCTCATTCACTGAGAATTCCCAGAGTGACCCTGTGATCCAGTGCTTTTCAAACAGACAGATTTCCCATATAGCTCAGGGCCTGACTTTTGGAATCTTAAGAGAAAGGTGTTTGGTTTGCTAAGTTGATGGCTGCAAAAGTGGATTCAGCATTGTTAGAAGAGAGAACCATTCATTTGATCTGGAAAATGTATTGGGGAGAAAAGGTAAAAAGTAATTTGAAACCTAACCGGAGTTTCAGTAGAAAAATGGCTCTAATTCAAGCAGTGTAATGTTAACATCAATGCATGTCTCATGGCTCAAGCCCCACATACTGCTTTGGAAATAAAAGGAGATTGTGTAAAGAATTAGCAATACAAGGCATTTTTTAAGTGCTTTATTGCAAAGGCCTATGATACTCTGTGAAATCTATGCAGTCTCTTTCTTCCTGCTGTGCTTAATTTCAGAATCTGATGCTATTACCTATCCTTGGAGAAAAAAAAAATTCGCTCTCTGTTAACTCTTGAAAACCAGGTTTAACAGTGCAGTTGTTTTCAGCATAATCTTTTAAACATTTCTTGGAAAGAGAAAAATGATGTATTTAGCTGTGGAGGTTTTATCTTAGCATTTAGGACTGCTTCTGGTGGTCTCACCGACATAAGAGGGCAAGTTGGAAATAAATGCTAAAGGTAAATTAAAAGTTTAGAAATGGTCCAAGCAGTTTGAAGAATATGATGCCTGAAAGAGCAGAGATTGTTTTGGATGTGAATGTAGAGCAGAGGCCAGAAAAGCAAATGAATTATAAAGACAATAAGGTAGGAACCAAGAAAAGAGTTCACTCTTAATATAGGTGACAGTCTGCTTATGACATGGACACCTGACTGTCAGAAATAATTTCTTCTTGGCATTACATTACTGTGCTTCTCCTGGCTCACTTGATGTTGATTGGTAAGTTGCTGATGCTAGGCCTTGTGCTTATCAGTTTGTTTGCATTCAAACTCTGCAGTCAGTAGTGCAAATGTTTTTCGTTGTACAGATAAGAAACTGAACTTGAGAAGGTAGCATAGCTAATAATTGGTGTAGCTGAGACTTGAACTCAGAGCGGTCTGATTTCCAAGACTAGGTTTTACTCACTGTAGTATAGTAAACGTACTTTAAGTTCTACTAAGGAATCTCTCAAAATGATGCCTGCATTTTCCCTTTCTTTTATACCTATGTCTGTTATCTTGAATCATTACAAAGTTCCCCAGAGTAGTATTTTCCCAGACAGTCTTCTCAATTTGTTGCTTTCTGGCCAATCTGCCCAACATGCTATTTAGGTCATGTTGCCCCTTTCTCAAAAATTCAAAGTACCTGTGTGCTACATGTGAATGGAATTTAGACTGGAAATCTGATTTTTAAGGGCTTTTACAATCTATCTTTATTTCTTCAATCTTTTCAGATTTGTATTAGAAACTTTCCCTTGAAGAGCGGATTGTTTGTTATGTAGTTCCTACTGAACTCAGTTCCCCAGACAACTCTGAAACTGTCTGCAGGCTTCCACCCCATAAGCTCCAACATGCTCATGGTCAAGGCCATGGTCCCTACACCAAAGGCACCTTGATACTGAACCCTGTCTAAACCAAGGACTGCTTCCAGAGCTGCTTTTTATCACCTGCTATAGACTTCTCATGCTTCAGATGCTCTCCTAGTTGTTGATCCACCTGACTCTGTAATTTGACTTTCTTTTTTTGTTTTGTTTCTCCATTCATTCAGTAATCAACAGATCTTTATTGTGCACCTACTGTAATTGAGACAGCCTGTGGATGACTAAGATTCAGTAGTGTAATATGTAATTTATCAACTAGTGATTTCTTATTGTTTATCTTTTTTTCTGAAATTCTGTATTATCTCTACCCTTTACATGCTTTTTTTTCTCTTTAAATAAAAAGAAAGATCCAGTAGTGTATAGAACAGACACACACGTCATACACAACTTTGAAAGTCTATGAGGGCAGAGAAGTCGACTGCAAATTATAAAAACTGCTTCTCAGACATCTATACAGTGTCTGCAAAAAGGTCATTTGATATACTCTGGGAGGAGAGTCAAAAGAGGCTTTCATGAAGAAGTCACATGGGAAAGTCAGTTATCAAGGTAGAGAGAGAGGAAGAAAACTTTAGAAGCAGAGAGTATGGCATGTGCAAAGGTTCCTAAAAGAGGGAAAAGCATGTGTATGTGCTATTGTAAGGACACCCTGGATGGTGCAAAGTGAGACAGAATCAGATGGAGATGAGGTGATAAGAGGGAAACTGGGGTCAGATCATTCAGTCTCCTGGGCCATGTTAGAGTTGAATCTCCATGAGAGTGATGAGAAGTCCATTGGGGTTTTTTAAGGAACAAATAAACTATGCATCTTTACCCTATATACTAAACGAAATGAAGGAATGGATTTGGGCAAAGTGGTAAGGAGGCTATTGCAATGATTCACACATGACAAAGATGATGACTTGGCCAACAGTGTAGAGCTAGAGGCCTTAACCAGGGTTTCAGAAACAAACACGAAGGGGAAAATTGCCCATTTTCAAGATACTCCCCCCAACTAATGGCAGCTTCACTTTGGTAATCAGCCAATAAAGTATTTCCATGTTTTATGGCATTAGAAAAGAGGGAGACGAGTCCATACTGTTCCCTATTCCTGGAGTCTGCTGGTGGGGAAAGATTTGACACTAAACACAAAGTGCATCTTGTCCACATATTCTGATTATTTTTCTCCCCTTTGATACTGGGAATTGAACCCTGAGCTTTTATGCTGAGCTACACCCCCAGATTTCCTTTGTCTTGTCTTGTCTTGTCTTGTCTTGTCTTGTCTTGTCTTGTCTTG